>JBCEWB010426904.1:2121-20208 GCA_039654565.1 Peronia peronii | reverse complement strand
TCTGACAACCTAGAACACCTCCTATCTGACAACTGTAGAACACCTCCTATCTCACAACTATAGAACACCTCCTATCTCACAACTGTAGAACACCTTCTATCTCGCAACTGTAGAACACCTCCTATCTGACAACTGTAGAACACCATCTATCTGACAACTGTAGAACACCTTCTATCTCACAACTATAGAACACCTCCTATCTGACAACTGTAGAAGACCTTCTATCTCACAACTATAGAAACCTTCTATCTGACAACCTAGAACACCTCCTATCTGACAACTGTAGAACACCTCCTATCTCACAACTATAGAACACCTCCTATCTGACAACTATAGAACACCTCCTATCTGACAACTATAGAACACCTCCTATCTCACAACTTAGAACACCTCCTGTCTGACAACTGCAGAAACCCACTGTCCACATTTTCTATGAGTATATCTGCACTCACAGCCATTGCCCATAATCTAACTGGTCACACAGTCATTGCTACAAAAAAAACCATACTATTATGGTCAATACTGGTAATGCTACAAAAAAACATTTTTATGGCCAAATACTGTCAAAGCTACAAAATGTTGCATACTTGTGTTCTGTTACTGCTATAAAACAAATATTTTTACAGCCAAATCTGTCATTCTAAAACACTCTTTCTACAGGCAACTACGGTCATTGCTATAAAACCCTCTAATTTTACAGCCACATATTGTCAAACATATACTCCAGATAAAACAGTATTTCTACTACCACAAAACACTGTATGGTATGCACAAAACAACCAAGATGTGCTTTAGATTCCTTCCCTAAACATGAAGCCTCTCAAAGGATCTTATGCATGATATTCACCTTTCCTGTTATGTCCTATAGTTCGATCCTTCTCTTTACTTTCAGTGAGACCCAAATCTAAATCAGCAACAGGGGTAAAAAAAAAAAAAGTTCGATCTTTCTCTTTACTTTCAGTGAGACCCAAATCTAAATCAGCAACAGGGGTGAAAAAAAGATCAATGTCGATGTGACCTGCTACCTACCTGGTATTGTGATCAATGATCTCTGTGTCTGGCATGACCAGTGACTCGTACTTCACTGAGTTGTCATCACCTATCACGGTCACTCGGGCTAGCTCCAGACCAGCCCTGGTGTAAACCTGCATAAAGAAATGTTGGTTGTAAGTTATTACAATGCTCCATGCTGAGCAACAGTTGCTAAATCTGTGACTGTGTTGTGGATGATTTCATTGTATTACTCTACATAATCTATATTATAAAATTGCAAGAAAACCCGCAACAGATTTATGAACCCGAAAACTGCTGAATGGATCCATCTGAAATTTGACACACAACATTGTTGCATATGGATCTGTGTTTCTATGTATATAAACCCGGAAAAAGCTTATTATCTTTGATGCTATTCTACAAATGCGGTAATAATTGAATAGCAAACTTGCGAGGGTGCTCGATCCGAATTGTATGTTCATAGTATGATGCGTTCAAAACACGTTTTCTTTGAGCAACATTCAGTTTAATCAACCAAAATATCAACATAGAGGTGCGCATGCTTGCCCACACTTTAAGTCGCTTGGCTATATTTAAAAAAAATCTCCCATGGAGGCCGTGGATTCTCTCTAGTATTATTAATATTACTAGACTGTCACGTAAGAACTGTTTAATTAAAAGTAATCATGCATGTATATGTCTGCCTGTGTGTTAGCTAAATTACGGTAAAATTCATGGTGTGACAACATTTTCCAGTTTTTTCCAGTAATTTTCATCTTACACTCAACAGAAATTATCTTTGCTGTACTTCAATCACCATAAATTTTATTATATCTTTTTTTTACTTTCATATTATTTTTTGTTTATTTAGGATCTAAGTCAATATTGAAAAAAACATCAGACATTTTTTCAGAAGATAATTTCTGCAACAAAATATTCAACATACAGGATGCAGCAAAATTATTTGACACATCTGCATGTTGAATAAAAGCCAAATATTGTAAAGAATGAAAGATATGTTTTTACTTTCAAAATGTTCATATCATGCCATTTCGTTTCAAGTGTTTTTTTGTTTATCTAACAACTTAAAGACGCCATTTGTCAAGAAACTGTTCCATTCCACTGAAATGACCTGCTGAGTTGTAGACAACTTTTGTGAACGCCTTCGAGAGTGTGTGGACAATAACGGCACCCACTTGACTGATTCAATTTTTAAAACCAAATGACACAAAATGGCATCATATGTACATTTTGATAATAAAAACACATTTTTCGTTATTTACTCTATTTGGCTTTAATTCAACATACAAATGTATCAGGTCATTTCGCCGCACCCTGTATGATCATGGTGAATAATTACAAATACTGATAGCTATAAACAAATAAACAAACACAAGTATACCTCCCACTCTCTCCCTCCACCTCCAACCAATCAACAGATCACAAACAAGTACAAATAAAAAAAAAAATAAAAAGAAAGATAAAAAGATACATCATTGAAGAGAACTCCTGTTTGACTCACCATCTCACAGTCGAGAGAGTAGACAGCATAGTTTTTGTCTGAAGAGGGTGAAGCCGGTAATGTCTTCATGTAACCGGTCAGATTTTCTGTCTTGTTCCTCTCATGGACATGGCACTAGATATCCAAGAAACAGTAACTATCCAACAGTTCTTCATCATTGTATGTGAAATAATTTACAAACCCCTTGCCCTACCTTCCCTCCCATATTTTGTTTCACATTTTATATATATATATATATGGAACAATCATAGACAATAAAGCTGATTTTTAGAAGGCTGAGCATATATTAAAACAATATGTGTTCCTTTACATTCTATATACATCTTTCAACCTCCTGGTGGAGGTTATCTCGAAGGTTCTTTGTTAAAAATAAAAAAAGTTTCTGTTTTAAAAAATCCTGTCTTCACTTTTGAAAAAAAAAACCAAGAAACTTCCATTTTATATCGAAACAGTAACAAACACAAGTAAGACAGTCCTAAAATTACATGGTGCACATCTACACAATCAGTAGTCTTGGTTAACAACTGTTTGTGACAACCACCGACTAATGTCGTATTTTACTACATCTAGACACCAGAAATTACAACAAATACGAGAAATAAACAAGAAAGTTTATTACAAAACATGATAATAAACTACAAGAGTGCAATCAGAACAAAGCCAAGCATTAGGAAAACTTGCAGACTGATTAAGAAAGACAGAAGACAATGGCTGTTAATTATAACGTTTGTTTTACATATCATACAACTGTACCTTGGCCACTTGACAGCCTTTACTTCCTGGTCCTTCATTACAACATCCATATCGGGAGTCAAAGGTGCCATTCACTGTGGATTTACATGTAGTACTGGTATAGGCATTTCAAGTCACTGAAGACAGTTGTGTTGTTGTGTTGGGGTTTAGTGACACATCAGCATGATTACGGCTATATTGTGTCAAACACGGTAAGATACGTTTACACGTCAAGAAGAAAAGAGGAAAGAAAGCGGGACAGAAGACAGGAGCAAGGAGAAGGAGAAGAGATGTCTCCCCTGGAATGTCGAGGATGGCACTCAATGGGAGACATCTCATCGATGGCGGGCTTACACTGCCTGCAGGCAAGAGCAGAGAAACTATTTATAAACCCCGGGCCCCCGTGGGAGAAGAGACAGTTGTAATCCCATAAATAACTAAATCAATTAATTAATCAATCTAGGGATGTTAATTTGTTTTCATGAAACTTGTTTCAGGCTCTGTGCTACTACACAATGTGCTTGCTGCAGCATGTAAAACTGAAATTATTTATGCAGGCCGAAAAAAAAGTTTAAAAAGTTTGGGACCAGCAATGAAGTTCATATATATCGGCCAAAAATTTTGCTTTCCTTATAAAAGTAAGATGATGGACATTTCATATAAACACTGAAGGAAAGGACATGAAAACTAATGTCATCATGGTTGAAGAGTTGGGGACCACTAAACAAAGTTTTTATATCAGCCCAAAATTTTGTTTTGTCTACTTAAATAAAGACGTTGGGCATTCTTATCAGCATTCCATAAACAAACTGAAGAAAGGACTGAACATGATTCCTGATTAACAACACAACTCTGATGTTCTTGGGTAGCTTTTGTGTACTGCACATTTATCAAATACTAGAAGAGAACCCATGGCCTTCGTGGGAGATTTTTTATATATAGGTCAAACCGACACTGCCCTGCGACTTCAAGTGTATGGCAAGTGTATGTACCTCGATGTTGGTATTTTGGATGATTAAACTGAATGTTACTCATAGAAAACATGTTTGGTGTTTTGAACCTGTCATTCTGTCCAACGTACAACTCGGATCAAACACTCTTGCGAGTTTACTATTCAGTTAATATCGCCTTTTTAGAATAACGTCACATATAGTCAACTTTTTTCAGCTTTATGTAAGTAGACCCATAGATCTTTATGCAACATTGTTGTGTGCCAAATTTCAGATGGATACATGCAGTAGTTCTCGAGTCCATAGGTCTTTTAAGGGTTTGGTTGTAGATTTATAGTACAGACATATGATATTTTCCCTCATTGCGCATTAGCCTTAGAAGTATCAACGGGGCTGATTTGATCATAGAGTCATTTATCAGACTTTGCATGGAATTGTCTTCCAAACGGCACACTGTGAGATAGCATCGTACTCATATCCTATCACCCTGAAGCAAAAACTCATTTCTTAACCACTTCACTGCTACGCCAATTTTACAGTCCTGTACTTAACCCGTGGGGGCCCGGGGTTTATAAATAGGTTCTCTGCTCCCACTACAGGCGGTGTAAGCCCGCCATCGGTGGGGTGTCTCCCATGGAGTGCCATCCTCGACATTCCCGTGGAGACATCTCTTCTCTCTCTCGTTGCTCATGTCTTCTGTCCCGCTTTCTTTCCTCTCTTCTTCTTGACGTGTAAACATATCTTACCATGTTTGACACAATATAGCTGTAATCGTGCTGATGTGTCGTTAAACCCCAAAACAAATAAACAAACAGTCCTGTACTAAACATCATGGATACGGTCAGTTTCTCTCACTCTGTCCACAGCTAATCTCCATCCTTACTAGTCCCACTCACTGTGAATGAGCCAACCAGCACCAATCCTCTACTTTCCAATATGGCAATCAGAGGCACTGACTATTATTCAGTGTTACTAATTGCTACGTGAACATGCAGATTATAAGTATGATTTGGGTTCTCATCACCAGGTCATCTGCCAACCATCAGCTTGCGGTGTTTAACAAAAGATTCTAAATATAGATGTGATTTTGTTGTGTTGTATTGGGGTTTAACGACACATCAGCATGATTACGTCTATATTGTGTCAAACATGGTTAGATACATTTACACATCAAGAAGAAGAAAAGAAAGAAAGCGGGACAGAAGACAGGAGCAAGGAGAAAAAGAGAGAGAAGGGATGTCTCTCCTGGAATGTCGAGGACGGCACGTCATGGGAGATGCCCCACTGATGGCGGGGGAAAATATAGATGTGAAATGTCAGTCAGTGGCTCAAAGGCAAAAAGTGGTGGTTGAGTGGTTGATGGTGAACTGACTGTGGACATTCATTCATTCATTCGAGGTTCTGTCTCTACAAAGAGGTCGGAGGTCATGACACGCCATCTTTCTCGGTCTAGTGCAATTTCGCAGCACTCATTCATTGTTCTCCCAGTCATCTCTTCAATATTCTTGAGCTAGCTTTTTTCGTCTTCTGCCTCTTTCTCTTTTCCCTTTGACTCTTCCTTCTACAATTTCTTTTTGGATGTTTTCATGCCTTCTTGTATGGCCATAGTATGCGAGCTTTCGTATTTTTATTGATTCTAGAAGGATTTTCTTCTCCAGACCCAAATCTTCGAGAACCTCTTTATTTGTCTTCTTGGCTTTCCACGAAGTTTTACCCCATTCTTCAATATATCCACATCTCGAGGGCATCAATCTGTTCCTCCAGGCTGGATGTTAGAGTCCAAGTTTCGCAGCCGTGCATAAAGATGGACCATACATAGCAACAAATTAGATACAATCTTGTATCCAGCATGATGTTACCACTAGTTACTACTGGTAAGGAGGTGACGCAGTTTATCAAAAGAATGCTTTGCAATGCCAATTGAGGACATATCACATACACTGTTTTGCACATGAGAGACCAGTTTTTAGACGTACTTTGTATGATCATTTGCAGTGAAGTGATCAAACAAGAAAATTAATGTCATCAAAGTAACTCAAGCCACTCTAGCAGTCTTTAGTGATCCTCTTACATTCAAAGATGTCTCATTAAAACAAAAAAAAGAAAAAAATCTTTCCCAGTGTCAAAATTATGTTTAAAATGCCATAAATCAGACAGATATCTTTATGTTCAAATTCAAAAAGACGTCTGTTAAAGGAAACATACTGCTTATCAAATCAAGCTGTAACAACCAGTGACAGGTAAATCTTGCCAAAGTTACGGTAAGGCAGTTCCATTAGGAAACATATTGACAGAGTGAGCATCATACCTTTCCTTCTGTAGGTGTTGCTGTAGTGGTAGACACACTGCTCCATGGTCACTGCGCTGCCTTCCTTGTCCACATAGAATCTCTTGCCACAGCGCTTGCATGTCCTCTCGTTTTCTGCATGAGAACAAACACATAAACAAAAACTGTTGCCGAAACAATAACATGAAACATAATGTCAAAAGCTAAGATGCGGAGAAAACACGAAAAAAATAAAAAAAACAAATGTCTCGCACCCAGGGCAAATGAGTCAGAAGTCGATCCATGAGATTTCAAGTTATGGTCGTTTTTAACTATTTTCTGACTGAGATACCAAAATTTTTTACTTCTTTTCCACAAAATGAAAATTCAACCTTTTCTAACCTGAAAAGAAAAATTTGGTATCTGAGTCGGAAAACAGTTAAAAATGGCCATAACTTGCGATTCCCCGGATCGACTTTCGACTCATTTGCTCTGGGTGCGAGACAAATTGTATGTGACTACACAAGGTGAGGAAAAAAACAAAGAAATCTGAACACTCTCGGTTAGGCAGACAGTGATCACACATGAGGACAGACAGACAATTCAAAAAGCAGAAACTGTACAAATCAAAGACCTAACCCCCCCCAAAAGCCTCCCTTTCACTACAAGAAAAAATCCAACTTTTACATAGTTTTCTCCGGAGAATGAGTAACATTATGACATTTACCTCAAAGTTGACGTAATTAAGATATGGCATACAATTTTATCCTCCAACAACTCCCCTGCGCTCCCCTCCCCCTCCTTTCCTCCCTCATTCCCACACCCAGGCACACAATCCTGTGTCCGAGTGTGTTCCTGCATGCATGTGTGAAGACTTCCTGACTTCAGTGGACAGATGCAAACTGAACTGTTACAAACATGTCACATGATCATCTCGAATGACCAAGACAGCACAAGGATGGAAATGCATGTGTAGACAGACGAAACAATGTGACGACAACACTAAAGAGCGGACTGGCCTTGACTTGAACACCATACTGCAGAACGCTGAGAATTGCAAGAAAAATGGTTGTACAATCTACAAAAATCCTCTCTACCTTTCAGCATTTTATCTTTTTCCTCTTCTTTGTAGATCTTGGCTTTGCTGCTGCCGTCTTCCGAAGGCCGAGGAAATCCATTAGCTCGGAGCTGTTCCTCTGTCAGGATGTATTTCTCCAGTCTTTCATAAAACTCTCGGCCTGGACAGATAAGGGCGCATGGTATACAAGCAAAGAGACCAGATAATATCCTATCTCTAATCGGCTCTTATTAAAGACTACGCCCACAAAAACAAACAACAAAAAAACCACAAAGTTCTTTCTAAATAACTCTCAATCCCAGTCGGTGAAAAATTGAAAAGAAAAAGAGAAAGAAAAGACAAGCTGTTTGAATATGGGATATTTTATGATGAGATAATTTAACTATTTTCATGACATTTAAAAAAGAATTCATGATGGTTGATACTTTTGTCTGAGGTGGCCAATGAATGGAATCTGTAAAATGCCCTTTGCACAACCTGTGGAAAATTGTATGGGCTCCTACAAATATTTCCAGAATTGATAATGATTTAAAATGAAAGAGTAGAAAGTGGAATGCGAAAAGTAGAAATCTTTGAAAGTTATCCTTTGTAATGACATATAAAAAGAAACGGAACAATATTCAGAAATATCAGGAGATAAAAGTGTATAAAGACTATAAAAATCCACAGATTTGTTCCTCAGAATGGAAGCAGAAAGTCAGCTGAAACACTGATGGAAGTGTGCTGGGAAGACAAACATGGAGTGAAATAGAGAAACCCATCAGATGATGACAACTACTGTCAAACAAAGAAAGTATTTGAATATTCTGTCTTCCTTCAAAGTAGCTTTGAATAGTTTTATGTTCTATATACATCTTTCAACCTCCCGCTGGAGGTTATCTCGATGAATAGTTTTCAACATTTGAAAATGAGCATATAAAATCAGGAAAATATAATGAAATAATATGTAGTATAAAATCAAACCTTTTATGATTTGGGGGGGTTATGTTGGGATTTAATAGTGCATTAGCCCAATTACAGCTATACAGTGCCCAATATTGTTGAATATGTTATAAGTTCAAAGGTATATTAGACAACCTGTGTGTAACTTGGAGAATCAAAAATTGTAAAGGTAAACTATCAAAAAAGAATAAATAACAAAAATGTAAATTTTCATCACCTGATAGATTTCTCCTGACTGCTACACATATAGATGCATTAAATTAAGCACATTTCACTGATGTGGTTATGTTGCCCTACCTCTGTAGGTCTGCGGCTGAATCCGGGATGGGATGCCAGATCGGTGCAGTGTGTAACTGGTCTTGGCTGCCCGTGAGCCTCCCAGTGTGGCCTCGTGGGACTGTGAGGTGTGAGACGAAGATGTCACATGGGCTAATGTTGACAAGGACATGTCAGTGCGTGGTTTCTTGGAGGAGGATGGCTGTGACTCCATGGCTTCGCTGCGGATTCGCGTGATGGCATTCACTGCCACTCTCAGGTAGATATTTTTATTGGAGGCCTTGGTGTAGACAGCTTTTTCTTCTTCCAGACCCTGCCGATAAAAAAATTAATTTTATGAAAATCTTCGGTGTGTCACTGTAAAATGTCGTCATAGGACCCTCAAGCCATAAAAACAGAATACCTTTCTATTCTGAAATTTAACACTCGGAGACCATGCCTCAAAGAGGAAATGAAGACCGCCATCTGAAGAAAACTACTCGAAACCGGAGTCTGTTTGGGACATTTGTTGTCGAACTGCTACATTTTTACAGTTGGCTCTGGACCGACTCCACCAATATCAAAATGAAAAATAAAATGTCTGAATAAGTTAGCACTCAAAATGATAGCAAAACAATCCACGAGTGTGATGCATCTACTAATATTGTTTCTCAAGGAACTATACTGACAACTGTCAGATGTAAAGGTGAGCAATCTGTCAGAGAATTTGACATACTTTTTCATCACTTTCACGAGGAAACATTTATATAACTATAAAAGAAGAAAAAAAAGATAAACAGAAAAAAAAAAAAAAAAGATGGACCAACAACATCAGGAATGGGCTGAGAAAATGTTTGTAGAGACCGACACTCTGGCTCACAATTGAGAGGGATGGAAAAGACTGATTAAAAAAAAAAGGTTTCAATTTCTCACCTTTGAGAAAGCCGTTTCCTCTGGTTTGAACTTCAGATACTCGTCGATGATGAGGTTGAGATATCTCTGTCGAATGTTCGTGGGCACTTTACCGCCAAATTCCGCAGGGATTATGGGGCGTTTCAAGTTTGACTAGAGAGAAAAACATCAAACCATGTAATTAGTTATACAACCATCAAAGGCTAAATAATTACAGCATGACATTGTAGAGATCTTTTAGAGCTTCAGAGAACAAAAGTTCTAGAAACTTTATGGTACTCTCTGAACATTGCTAACATCTTCCCTTTTAAGAAAGATGCAATTGTAAAGCCCAAGGTTTCCTCACTCTGTCCCTTCCCCTTTCATTAATTCAGTAAAAGTCAACCTACTTTTCCCTTCAATTGTTATGCGCTTTCCTACTCAACCTGCCTTAGCTTTAAACTTGTTCTAGACACCAGAACCTCAAAGATTTCAAAATCTGTATGAATCACCACCTCACTTATTTGTTCTTTCTAACATAATTATAATCTGTGACTGAAGTTTGTCATTTCGTTACCACACTTTAGCAAATGTCATTTTTGCTAAGCAACAGTAACAAATCTCAATTATGAAATTATGCAAAGGAAACAAACAGTTAATAAATCAAATTCAGACCTTTCCTCATTAGTCCTGACTCTAACAATCACACAAATTTGATTTGATACAAGCGCAAATGTTAAAAAAAAAATTTAAAAATCACGCATTGCACATAGCATTACAACCAAGTAATATCCGATCAGCTGATTCAGCATAAAGGACTTCAGAATAGCTGGATCTGTTGACAGAAATTTTTATTTATATGTTTTTCCTTGTGAGATAAAAACTTGTTAACAAATCTCTCAGATACTAAGACAACAACAAGAATAACAAAAACAACAACAAAAACAACAACAATAACAACAACAATAGCAGCAACAATAGCAGCAACAACACATGATCCTGACAGCAACAATCCATAGGAGAACAAACATACTGGATCTGATAAAGTATCTGACAAAGTTCTTCTAAAACAGATCTAATCTCTCTTAAGTTTCATTTATTTAGCTGAAACCAAACTTACCATGGTGTCAGCAAATATTACACAATCCTGACTGTCAAAGCCAAGAGAAATGATGATAAGAAAAAAAACTATAACAACAGCTCGCTGGATGAGATGTGACAGATGAAGAGGCAGCCAGCAGATCACCAAGTCACAAAATGCATGCTAAGCTAAGTTGTAACAACACTGGAGTTATCTGTCCCTGGTCTGACAATGTTTACATTGGCCGACACCTTCATGTCTCATTGACCTGAATTTAGGCCTCTTTGGGAAAACCCCATTTCTGACCTCAGCACAATTCCAGGAACAGCCATTTCATGTAGGCTGGGGAAATCTACAAGTTGTAACTGGTTCATTATTGATTTGTATGTAAGAGACGAACTGATGAACTAGGTGACTAGGCATTGGGTCACGCTGACACCAGACAACAGGCATACAGTTTATGTGGCTGTTTTACCTCCTCATACATTATTTCACTTGTTACAATATATGACTATATACGTAAATATGAACATCAAATGGATTACTATATTCGTATGATGTAGTGTACCACAGATAAAAAAAAAATAAAAAATTCAAGAATTAAGTTTGCCTTGAAAACATTAATTTTCACAGAAATATTGCCAGCATTGTAATCCAAGGATTTTGCCTGCTGCATATAAAGGCAACCCTCACTGGCATCTGGACTGTCAATGTAAACAGCTGCCAGACTGCAAACATAATTACCCAAAAAATACTTTATCACGATATTGAAAACATTAGAACTAGAAATTTAATTTGAGGGCAATGACAGGGCAGACTGACATATCAGTGACAGGGCAGACTGACATATCAATGACAGGGCAGACTGACATATCAATGACAGGGCAGACTGACATATCAAAAACTTTTAGTTATTTCACTTTGTCATCCTTTTATCCTCACTTAGATCTGTTATGATATGTAGGAGGTAGACTATGAATGTCAGAATTGTATGAGATTCTCTCAGTCACAAATATCTCTGGAACAGCTGCATCGTTTTTGTTTCAAATTTTACGCTTGTTAGATCAACAGACATTACTGACTGGTAGAGAAATGAAATGTTATCGAACTGATATCACGCGGTAAACAGACGGAATTTTGCAATAGCTGTTAAATTTTATGATGGCAAATTAGGGGTATAACTTTTTTTTAACTCATTAACCTTGATAACTGCATGATGAAGTGTGTCTACTCATGTCCATAATAATGTTCTCGGGTGCCTGTTGTTTTGAAACTTATACAGCGGAGTCATGTGGGTTCTTTTCTTTTCCAGGAATAAAGCAACTGATTTTCACTTCACACATCACATTTCTGTTTGTCTTCCACTTCCACCTTTGAAACAGAAATGTTCACTCACAAAAAAAACAACAAAAACAAACCAAAAAAAAAAAAAAACAAAAACAAAAGCACAAACAAAGTTATAGATATTTCTCTGTTTTCACAGTTTTTTTTCATAAATTTAATATTTTCTATTTTCTGATTTCAAAACTTACTAGGGAAGGTTCATGTGCTTTTCGTTTCTCTGTCTTCGATGCTGTGCTAGCTATCGTAACTGTCTTTGTGGAAGCTGTCGTCTGCCCTCCGTTTGTTTTATTTTTGCTGTAGAAAGAATTCGGAGATCTGGTGTTTGTGGTAGATGAGGGGGTCGTTGATTTGGTGGGTGTCTTCAAGACAGGAGTATGAGCTTGTCGTTTCTTTTGGGCAGAGAGAAGGGAGGCTGCGGCAGCCGACAATGATGACGATGATGTGGTGGTGGGTGTCGATGTTGTCGACAGATGATTGTTCTGAGATGAAGTCTGTGCTGATGCTGATCCGTTCAATCCTGATGGCTGTCACACAAAAATAGAAAGATATTTTCACTCAAAGAGAACACGGAGTGAAAATCTCGAACAAATCTAATATTTCAAATCATAGCTTAGGATCAAGTCAATGGATAAATAAACAGTTAATAATTATTAAAGTAACAAAATAATTTAATTATACATAAATATAAAATTTGTGAACATCAAAATACAGAATGAAATTATAAATAAAATATGAACTCCGAAGTATCAATACCTGAGTTTTATTGTACGAAGTAAAACATGGAAGAAAAAAAAATAATAAAAATGAGCAAATGTGTGTCTATCAATGATCTAACTATATGTCCCAAATATTATCATTTAATCGAACTGACTTCTAACTAATTATAAAGAAATACTGACATAACGAAGCTTCAAAACAGTGGGATTTCCTTAAAACACTTTCTAATCATGGCAATGCTCCCCACTGAATATCATTAAAGCAATGATCACCTTTGATCACTTCCTTTCACAGCCAGCAAGTTGAACTCCTTGCTCTAACATGTCAACTCAAGACTGAAATGGGAGTGGTAAAATACCCTCTGCACACAAGCCTGCCAACCAACATTGCAATAACTGCTTCACGAGTTCACAGCAGGACGGTTACTAGGTTCTACTGAGTCTAACAAGTATTATAAACAAGACCTGCTGCAGGAAGTGAAAGAGACAATTACTTATGACAGTTCTTGGAAGACCACTCTCTCTTGCAAATCATATGAGAGTGTTATTTATAGCAATGATTTCAGCAGCTCATTGGTGCAAATGAAACTGAAAATGCTGTAAGAGAACAATGATACTGAAATCACCTACTCTTTACCTAATCTCTCCACGTCATTTGTTTCCTTGTGAAATATTTCCATTCTCCAAATACTGTATGCCTTACTCTATTTTGCCAGCTACTTTTAAAATGAAAGAGGAAAATGTTTGGAAATTCCAAAGTGCTGGAATTATAAGTGTTTTAAATTATTTAAAAGAGAAAAAAAGGAGACTGTAGATTCCACAACAGATGAACAATATATTTCATTATTAATTCACTATTTCTTGAAGATACTTTCGTATTAGGCACTATAAACAATGTAAACCTCTATTATGAAACAAGATTCTACTGGACAAAACTGATCATCATCCTACTTTTCAGGCCCTGACTCTAGTCTAATGCTGGACACAATCTACTGAGATAAACGATACCTTCAAACTAAGTAAAGATTGAACTCTGTTTTCACTTGTTCCACCCCAGTTCAAATGTATGCTCATACTTCATGTATTTCGTACAGCCAAAATCATAGTCTGGGGCACGGTGGAAGGGGAACCAAAAGAGGCAGACTATACAAGGCCTAGCTTGACAATGCCAAAGAAAGGGCGGTCAAACATCACACTGCTGCAAACAGCAGAAGGCTGAGAGCACTGGAGATTCTTGACTGCTGTTTCTTGTATAGCACCTCAACGACATATGCCATAGAAATGATAATGAGCCTGTATTATTACCACTCCCAGACTGATTATGTGAAACTGCTCACTGATTGCTCTGTCAGCATGACCTAATCAACAAGAGTCCATCCCTGCTGAAGTGGTTAAGTGTTAAGTGGCTACACCTCTAGTCTCGTAAAACCAGACCAGGAAGAAAGAGTATTGCGCGCTTTGAGGGCGCTGATAGACACAGAATGTTGACTGTGCCACTGACATTATAACAAAGCACCACTAGATAACAAATATAGGGCAACCCAGGAAAACATTTTCAATTTTGCATATAATTCCTTTTAGTCATTGCACAAACTTAGTGCTATTTTGATCACTGATCAGTGATCATCTAGTTATCTAAGGAACGACCCAAAAAATGCCTGTTGCAAGCATCATCTTCAATTTGTTTTAGCAATTTTGATTACTTTGCTTTTTATTTCATTTAGCTATCATAAGGAACGGCCATAAATACCTTAGACAAACAAATAATTTCTTGTGCAATTTTGAATACTATCCTTTTTTTTTTTCATTTAGACAGCTTAATTAGAAAACGATACATGCCACTTTGAAGCTGCACGGGCAGAGAACTGTAAAATGCAGAGAAGTGATTTCACAGCTAATGCAGCATTACTGTTTTTCTCAGTAACCAGGATATCTTTTATAAGTAAATCTGGACACTGATTATGCTAATTAATTGAAGCACTTTAATAATCTCATCTCGTTAGGCAACCTCAAATTGACCTGACTGGTTGACTGGGTCACACTGACACCAGGGGTGATATTCAGATAGAATCACAGTTTCACTTCCTTGCTTGTTATACATGTATGCCCATCGAGGTGCTCTCATCGAGAATTACTACATTTGAGTGCTGCAGTAATACACACTGACGAAAAAAAAAAAAAAAATTGCCCTGCTGAATGTCAGTCTTCACAGAAATATCTCCAGCATTCAAATCCAAATGGTACCACTTATCATGACTTGATCCTTATTCATTTTAGAAAATCAAAACATGCATACTGATAACAAGAGTTTGTTTCTTCATGAAACAGATAACAGAAAGTGAATGTGAGGGTTTCAAATAATTTATTAGAATTCTAAAAGACTGAATGCTGACTGTCAAAGGGTTAATTTCATAGAATCAAAATTGGATAATTCATCGAATGATGTGTGCTATAAATAGTTTTATGCCAATATCTATGCCCTGAAGATTACTTATGCCTGTATCATAGACGAGTCACGATAAGATGTTGCTGGAAGATATTTGCTGGTCGGTATGTGTGCACACTGTAATTTGTAATTACCAGTTCCGATTCCCGCCCCTCTCGTCTGGCTGCCCGAAGCAATGCTCGTTTCTGCATTTCCACAATGCGATTGTGCATAACCTCGGCCGGGCTCAGCCGCGGTCGTTGGAAAGCTGGGGGTTTGGTCGCTCGTTTCACCTGACAACAAATCACACAGAACACACAGAAGCATCAAGGCTTTGCAGTTTTGCACTTGAGACTTTTACAAAAGATTGTGACTTTCTGCCCCTTTGATTACATCATCATGTTATTTGACAGTTTTCAAAAGTTAATATTTTTAATTTTTTTCCTGCACAGTAGATTTTCAAATTTACTTTATTTGTATCACATGGCAAATTGTAAATGTATGTGACTAATGATAAAAATGAAATAAATCTGTAAATCTATTATAAGAAAGAAATTTAAAAATGGAAAAATGGAAAATTTTAAAAAGTGATGATGTCGTCAAGTCATAATCTCATGCTGCAGAATGTGAAGATTGGGGGAAGGGATGGAGGAAGAAGGGATTACACAATTACGTGAAATATTTATTTTACTTACTGTCACTAGCTTTTCCTAATAACTTAACAGAAAAATAACTCTTTCACAATTAATGCAGACAAGAAAATCATATAATGAGATAGGTGATGTTTCATTGTTTTTTGGGTGATTTTTTTTGGCTTTTAAAAAAAATCCTATGGCATGAGTGATTTTTCATCCAATTCTGGTTCAGAATCTTCAGTAATGTGGTTAAAAAGCACACAGACTGGGCTGACAATGCTCACTGAAGCCACAATGGGAGAAGAGTTTCAAAGCAACTGGGTTCAAAGTCAGTAAAGATTGCGAAAAAGAAAAAAAGCAAATAGCAATTAAAAAAAAAAAAGATTTGAAAAAGTTTTTCCGCTTTCTGATTGCATGTTTTTAAATGCTATCTCAGGCTTGTGTATATGTGTGTCTGTATGCATCTGTGTGTGGGTGTGCATGCCTATTTCAAAATCAGCCACAACAACAAAATATAGATAGTGATACAAATAAATTCATAACCAGTGGAAAGATACTACATACACATGTATATAAGCTTTTCACACAACGCTTGTCAATTTAATTATTTTACCAATATGAAATTCTGTTGAAAATAAATAAATACATAAAGATACAAAATGGAATAACATTAGACAAATTCAGCCTCTGTCACTCTGATGGAAATGAAAGCTAAGTGCATTGGCTTACAGATTGAAAGAACATTTCACTCTCTGCAATAATGAGACTGTTCTTAAACCTTCACAGGGCACCAATCTGGTGCTTTGTACTAGTTAGAAACTGCCCATAACACTTACCTGAGATGCACCTTCGTGCGCCATCCTCTTTTTGGCCAGGGACACCAGTAGATTCTCTGAGGCTTCCTCAACTTTCGGGGTCTGTGGGCACAACATATCAAAACAAGCATTATTCTTCCTAAATATGTTTCAGAATCAGATATCATCATACATATGAATGGTGTTGCTGGTACGTGAGGCCAAGGATGCCATGCAGGAGCTCAGTGGATCAACCTCTCATGGGTTTCATTTTTCACATATCAATGGTCTCGGGCACAAACATCTAACTCCGGAATTTGGAGAATTACTTTTATGCCTCAAAATAACTCACAAACACATGATCCATCATGTCTAAGAATATCTAAGCCCTCAGACCAATAGAAATTAGTCAAATTGTCATGTGATCAAACCATCGAAGTTGGAGATCGCTCTCAACCACTAAGCTTTTTCCGTCTCCTGTAAAATTTGTGTTTTTGGACTTAGATGGTTTGTGCCCGAGACCATCGATATATAATCAGGCCACAGAATAATTCAGGAAGACTGTGCACCCTCTGTATAATCAACTGAAACATTCAAAAAGAACTGGGTGTTTGTTGCATGTAACAACTAATTGTAAGTGTTACAGTAATTCACTTTGGTCATCAGCGGTGTGCTTGTAAAGTTGAGTCTGCCTTTGTTCTGATGCTTTTTGAGATGTTTTTGTCTGCACGCAAGTGTGAATGTTTCTTATATAAACATACTGTGTCTTGTCAACTGTGAATGGAATTTCCTTTTGAAGACAAATAAATATCTTGCACCCAGGGCAAATGAGTCGGAAGTTGCGCCGGGTGATTTCGAGTTACAGCCGTTTTTGACTGTTTTTTTTTTACCATTTTCCGACTATGATACCAAAATTTTTCTTTTTTCACATTAAAAAAAGTTATATTGTCGTTTTGTGAAAAGAAAAAATTATACTATCATAGTCGGAAAGCAGTTAAAAACGATCAAAAACGGCCGTAGATCTGCATCACCCGGCGCGATTTCCGACTCATTTGCCCTGGTTGCAAGACAAATTCTCTCTTATCATAGATTATCTTATCTATACTCTAAATCTACAACAAAGCCCATAAAAGACTTATGGACTTGAAAACTGCTGAACAGATCCATCTGAAATTTGACACACAGAATTCTTGCATAAAGATCTGTGTTTCTTGATACATAAATCGGAAAAAAGCTTATTATATTTGACATTATTCTAAAAACGCGATCATAACTGAATAATAAACTCATGAGGGTGTCTGATCCGAATTGTATGATGATAAAGTGGGAGGGCAAGGGGAGGGGTAGTGTGGTGAATTGCAGCTCGCAGCACAACGCTCAGCTTGATTTCTACTCAGTTCAGTCGTTGACTGGGAAACTCCGGTTTAAAAGAAAAAGAACGTGATATATAATATTTTGTGTGT
>JBCEWB010426794.1:0-20208 GCA_039654565.1 Peronia peronii | reverse complement strand
GGGGGGGGATGTTGCTTGGTGGAGAAGGTATCTGTTGGAAAATAATTCAAAACGATGGTAACTTGAAATCATCCAGCCCGACTTCCGACTCATTTGGCCTGGGCGCAAGACAAATTTACACTGGATTAATTTCTTGTCTTTTTATGAGCCAGGTTTTACTTTTATTTATGTTCGTGGACGATGCTTAATGCTCAGTTACCACAATTTAATCCTATTTCATATTATAAATCGACCAGGCTGTATCTCATAAATCTTGCTAAATTGTTATAGTCCATGGAAATGAGCAAAAATGATAGCGGTTTTGCTGTAAAAAAAAAAAGAAACTTGTAAAAGAAGTCTTTTTCTAAATTATTTTGCAAACTTTGTATTAATTCCTAAATTAAATGTTATATACAGTGGTCTGTGCCTAAGAACCTGCCGCCTAAGAGCCTGCCTCTGCTGCAAAACGGAATTTTTTCTCTATAATTTACTCCTCTAAGAACCCACTTCCAAATAAAAAAAATCTGCCTAGGAACCCAGTGTCGGGCCAAATCACACAAGTACTTATGGTGTAATTTCACAATAGATTGTCCACTTGAGAGAAATACACAATGCCAGGTGTGCAGTAAAATGAGGACGGGGATGGAACAGGCAGACAAAGGGGTGATGCTGATGTATGACTGCATAATCAGGCAACAATGTCGACTAGCCCGTGTTTCTTCGTTTGACACTAAGTAGGGTTGTAGGACAGCACCCATGATTGGCTCTGTGTATAAGAATGAATAAGTTTAGCCTCCTGACTGGTCAGTGGTTTCCCTACTTGGTCAGTCTGGCTAATTTTGAACACTTGAGTCACTCGTGCCGTTATCTGTAGGGTAACAATAATAATCTCATGTTTTCATTCAACAATGATACCGTAACGTAAAGACTCACTCAACAATTAGACGCTGGGCATTTTTGATGAAACTAAACACTAAGTAAGATCAGGAATTGTTAGACCTAATTATAACACACACAGGGGGATAAGGCTGTTCTTATTCGCAAAGATAAATCTTCAACTAACAGTAATGATTAACTAATCGCAGGAGTGAAGACGGTCTGTGGTCACATGAGCTGCATAACTCTTAAATCCTCCTAAGAGCCCATTTTTTTTGTCTCCTGCAACCGGGCTCTTAGGCAGAGACCACTGTGTATGCTCGAGACACTGCATAACAGATAAATGGTGTGACTTGAAACCCCAACTCTAGGCTCACTAATCAGCAAACTATGCTGCTGCAAGATAATCGTAAATGCATTCTTTGCTTTCTTTCCCCACAAAATAACAATGATTACCTGGGCTGCAAGACTCTATAACGACAGGTTTTGGGCCGGAAAACATGCCTTTGTCTTTCTCAAGCTGATCAAAGGATTCTGGAAAAAGGGTTACAAGAATGTCCAACACAGCTGATGCCAGCGAGAGGATTCCTGCATGTGAGCGATAATTGTAGACAAGCTGATGGACTTTCTTGGGTGTCTGCAATATAAACAGGCCAGATGTATTTTGTTTACCAGACCTACATATAACTAAGATCTGGTTCTGAACTTTTAGAGTCAAGAAATCAAGGCTGAAAACACTGCTTTGGTAAGCTTTGAAAAAGAATGACTGGAATACTACTGCAACTGCAGTGGAAATGTGATACCCTGCATGTACTTTTCATGTCTGTTTCCCATGACACTCTCACATACAAAACCAAGACCATCAGTCACTGAGATTAAATCAGTAAAGTACTGTTTTACTCAGCAAATCTTCGGTGTAGCTCACCTGTCCTATGCAAGTTTTGTATACATATTTAAATATAACACAAAATGGTTAGCAAATATGATTAGAGTCACAGCTTATAATTCCTACATGCTGAATCTGTGTGTGCAATACATTGATGCTCTTGGAGGGCAATATGAGGTAAGTATTCTGTGAGGCAGGCTGACCACAACGACAATCTCATCAAAATCAGATGGTGTAACTAAACTTTAGACAATTTCGCATGTACAATAAAATTTTTATGAAAGACACAAATTTATCAAACTATACAGTATCATCAATTTCCAGGGACAAAAACATATTGCTTCAAAAATGTTACTGGAGTACTTTTTAAAATTTCTCTTCACGAAAACAGATTAGTAACTGGCTTTGAATACAGTGAAGCACATATGGTGAAGCATGGAGAGACGAGATTATACAATGAAAATGAAACAAAGGGGAAACAGCTATTAATAGAAAAAACAGGTAGGTAGTCACACTAACTATTTATACTTGCAAAACTGGACCTACATGATGACTCTCTCTGAAAATACATTTCTTCTATGCATATACACACTGCAGCTATGTCGATGATAGGAAAATGTAATTATTGAAAGTGACAACTGTAGAATTATTGATGCAAATACATAGAGCACTTTTGTTTTCTTGATGTAAAGGAATTAGTATCACCACATAATTTCCTGTCTGTCATTAGTTGACATGATGATAAATATTTTACAACAAAAATTTATGAGTATCTTTAATGATTTGTAAATCATGACTGATTCTGCACGAGTACTATTCATTAGGAGACTGAAATGACAACACACTTATTCACTAAGAGACTGAAAAGACTTTGTCAAATTTTAATGTACAATTTGGGCAAATGCAATTTAATTTAAGCAAGATTTTTGTTTTCAGGACACACTGGAGGTTTGTAAGTCTAAATAGCTGGTTTTTAGTGCTGACTTTTTCATTGGGCTGCAGCAAAGCCTCATTGGCCATCATTTTTATGAGCCAGCTTTTTATAGAAACTAACATACCAAGCTATTTCACTTAAAAACAGAAAGCAGCTGATATTTCTGCTGTAGGATTATATCAGCATGGAAGAAATTTACACATTCTGCAACAGAATTTTTTCTCTCTACACAGGCTATGTAAACTCATGAGTTCTCAGTATATACTTTGTCTTTTAACTTCTATATAATTTAAAGCAATGCAAGTATTCAGGTTTGTCTCAGATGAGTTCTTTCAAATATCAATAAAAACAGCACCCTGAAAAATACTAGCATTTAAATTTCTTTGGAGGAAAACTAGGCACAATTAAACATAATTTTACTCAAACATGAGGGCTGTTGATTAGTTATTTCTCTTCATTCCTTGTGAAGCATAAAGGCTTCATTAGCAGTCATTTTTTTCACAGTCCCAGGAAAATCTTTTTCCCATCCCCCCATACCAGCTTGGTGGCCTCAAGTTCTGCATTCACCACCAAAACTCTCTGGGTGCCCTGGTTTCCTTGTCACATGTGGGTTCCAGTTAAGGGCCTGTCGAGTGACCTGTGCTGGTTATATCCACAGTGTGTGCCCTACCTAGTTCCACTTTCTTTTCATGTGGATTAAGTAGGAATATTTTAAAAGGGATTGGAGGAATGAAAGGAGGGGAGGCCAAGGGGAGAAGGAGCTGGACAGATAAGCCAGAATCTATAGCCTAGGGCGGACTAAATTTAACTTCAGCATAAAACTCATTAACACTATGTATGCTGGTGACATGTTCCTGACAAAAATGTTCCATGTGAGCAATCAAGAAAGAAACTCTTCTTTTCCTTCCTCCTCTTGATTTCAACTTCATCTGGAGTCAATTAAGGAGCCTTTGAATGAACTGTGCCCCTGTCTTTTCCATCTGTTGCAATGGTTGACAGTACTACAGTCTTTACTTATTTGTAAAGGTATAGGTCTACAATGCAGCTTTGCAACTAGCCTACATTTCAACATGTGAACTCAGTGGGAGTCTTCCCTGGACTCTGGAGTGTCTTCAAATATTTCTACTCTTATATGTGTTGAGGGCAAAGTCAGTGTAAACATAGAAAAAGTATTTGCAATTCTGTGCTACAATTTGTAAAATTCTGACCTCCAGGAATATCTAACAGCGCCTAAACAAATTCAAGGAGTTTAATTTCATTTTGGAAAAGTATAATATAGGCAGATAGCACATGATTCTGAATGGACTATGACACTACACTCTCTTGCCTCTGACAGACTGCAAAAATTAGAACTCAAAAGTAGGTTGGTATATGCAGAGCTGCAAACCTTCAGAAGTTCAAATCAGCAGTTTTTATCAGTAGTCTAGCTCAATTTTCAGTAGTCATCCATTCGACCCAAAACAAAGCATCAATATAGAAAAATGCTTTTGACAATAAGGCTGGGCAATCTGTATGCTGGCAATCTATTTACAACATCATTATTATTGACATAAATAATGGAAATGTAATACCTGGCTACCCATTAGCGCTCTATGTAAAACAAGCAGCAACATTCGGTTCTTAAAAAATGCTGATTTATTGCTGAGCAGCAACTCTTCAGTTCTCCTAACTGATACCTACTGAAATCTGTCATCTGATGATATGTACAGACAAATTATGATTTGGATCAACTTGCTCAGGAGATCTCTTGAGGGTTGACTAGATCTAGGGATCAACAGCTCAAACCTATCATCCCTACTAGATCTAACTAAGAGAGAGAAAAGCTAGATCTTTTTTCAGACCACGGCCATCATTTGTATCATTTATTTTTGCCACAGGATTTGTAAAGCTGACTTTCAAGCCATAGCTTTCCTCCGATCCCTCAACTGAATATTGTTGGGTTTGAGGAACAAGCCTCCGATCTGACCCCGTGACGACCATGTGCGGGATTATCGTACTTCCATTTTCACATTCGTCATGCGGCACTTGTATCATACTGAAAGGTCGGCTGCAGCTGGCTGACCTCCCAAAAATAAAGCAGGTGATGGCCAGAAAGTTCCATTTCCAATTAAATTCGAGGTTTGACATCTGTGGTGGTATGTGACTGAAAAATCTCGTTACAAAATTCACTGTATCGCAGGCGTGGACTGATTTCCATCAAACTTAAACCAAAGTAAAGTGGGATTTCCCATATTTCCATTTTTAGCATCATATTTGACTGTAACTGCTTGTGCCATGTATGGTACATGAAAGCATAAACAGGAAATGGGCTATGGGGGGGGGGGATGCATGAGCCTGACAAGTGTGCTGACCATGAGGTGTGACCATTGACATTACCATCAATTTCATCTAGTAGATCTAATAGCCTAAATAGTTTGGATCAGCTGCTTTTCGCAAACTTTTAATTCTTATAATCAACTTTTACACTAGAAATCCATAGATCGCCAGTGATATAATTGTAGTTCCATAGTAGAGTTGAATTTTCCATAGAAACTACGGAAAATCAGTGTCAGTCAGCAGCTCTGTATACGGGGGTCACCAAGAATCTTTACTGATATCTTTACATATATATAATGAATTCAAATCACAACTGTGGAATCGTTATGCACAGAAATGCCAGATGAGAAAGATCAAATGAAGAATTATTTCAACTTCATACCTAAGATTCATGAAACAGAGTCACAGAATTGAAAAAGCAAACATGCATAAAGGAGACAAGATGATGAGATTAAGAAGACAAAAAATACAGCATTGGTTTCTACAAACTGATACAGTGGCCTTGATAACAATACCTGAATTTTTGATGCAGGATGCTCTTTCTTTGCAGATTTTTTGGCAAAGTAGAATAATGAATGCAGGTCACTGAAGCGAAATGATATTCCTCTCATGATACTTTGAGCTGTATCTCCTGTCAAAAACATTTTATTTGGATCCTGACTCAAAGAGACGAGAAGAGCTAATTCTGCCTGGGTGAAATCTTGAGTCTCATCCACATAAATTTCATGCAACACCCAAGGGCAAAAGTTCATCTGAAAGCAAGAAGGCTGCATTTATAGTCACTTGTAACTTCAATACAAAAGTGTTAACAAATCTTGATCCAATAATAACAAAATGTCCTCTGCAAAGATGTGGCAGCAATGTTTTGTTCACAGAACATTTTTGCTGTTATTGTTATGCACATAAACTAATGAGTATAGAATTAAACATAATATACCTTCTAAACGATTCATATAAAATATAACAATAAAATAAACGTACTGAAATCTGAAAATGAATCACATTATGTTTTAAATATAGTTCTCATTAATGCTGGGCATCAACCCGGAACTGGATTTCCAAATTACCAGCTTCATAACAACTGAGTCTTAACTGGATTTTATTCATTTTCATCAAGGCAATGACTCTCTGATTTCTGGGCCAAATTACTCCAGCAGTGAGCCGTTTGCCATCATCATATTGTAAACTCCTTGCTAATAACATATGTCTGTTTGCCTTGCGGATGCATGATGCACGTGCTTATCCCCCCCTCCCCCAACCCCTCCTTCACAAACGCAGCACTGCCACGACTACACTAATGCACAGTGCAGCATAGTGAATTGTTACTTCATTATTTTGGTTTTCTTTAATTTTATTTCCCATTTTACAACACAAGCACATACTCAACGTAAACAGTTCTGAACAGTAGTAAACATGCCAGCCTATACCAGGATAGCTTGACCCTTTCACCACCTAAATACATGTACAAATTTTTAAAGAAAAAATCTCTTCCATACCCATTCATTCAATGGCTTCTCTAATTTTTCTGCATGTTTTTGTTGTTATATTTTCACAGTTTGTCAAAGAATAGAATCATGTCAATGCTTGATTCATTGAGACAATTCCTCATTTTGAAATCCTGCCCTACTTGCATGAAGAGTACAATGTATGACTGTTACACTGATTGTGGCCCTCCCGTGCTCGCTGTGATGCAGCTCCTTTGATCTTTTACACACACACAGTAGTGTAGGCCAGAAACAACAAGCGACACTCCAGTTTCTCTTCACAATGCATGACATTATAATAGCAACAAGCGAAGAGACAAGATAAGGCCAATGACCTTAGCCAGCCCATGTGCCATGCGGCAAAGCAGGCCGGTAAACGCAGTGAAAATAGTACAGTTTCTTGATTTGGGTTTCAGAACTGAGTACTTGAAAAAAAATATTTACACACTAGCAAACATGTTGGGATATACCAGCAGTTTAGCCTGACCCATTCATCATCTTAATACATGTTTGATGTTTTCAAGAGAAAATCTTTCCCATGTTCATTCATTCAATGGCTTCTCCAGTTTTTCTATATGTTTCTGTCTGCTTTATTGTGGCACTTAAGAACAGAATCATGTCATTCGCTGGTACAATATGTTACATTTAGCTATTCATGTATCAGGAGCGGTCCTGATTATCATACTCAGGTTCTCTATTGATAGGCATCATCGTCAAATACGGATGAACTATAAATTAATAGTCTTTCGAGCTTGCTTTGTAGTGCAGAGCAAAACCAGTTTTGGTACTTGATCCAGTTGCAAATGCAGCCTGTGAATTCATTGCTTTTCAACCTTTTTGGCTCCATGCAATGTTTCACCATTAATCCTAGATATTGTCTGCCTGGAGAGCTCAAAAGCCAGTAGTCTGTGGTCCCAACCCCCTCCCCAACCCTCTTTGAAATCCTGCCTGCAATGCCCTCTCCCCTGTTTGCTGTGATGCCTTTGATCTTTTACACCAATGCAGCAGAATGGGCCTAAACTTAGTGCTCTCCCTCCCTCCCCCTTCACACCCAACACTCCATGCGCTGGTAGCACAAGCGAAGAGTAGAGAAGACAAGGCCAGTGATCACAACCAACCACCCGCCACACAGCAGAAGTGGATAGGGTAAGTGAACCTGATATGCGGGTGGGGTAAATGTACCTGATAAGTGGATCAGGTAAATGAACCTGATAAGCAAATCGGGTAAATGACCCGGATAAGCAAATCGGGCAAATGAAGCGGATGACTTAAAAAATTTAATTATTTAAGTTGAACTATGTAACTAGTTATCCAAATCAAGATCCAGATTTCCACCCAGCACTAGTGCTCATCCTCATTTTTTAATGCTAGAGTCACAAATCAAATTTGTCTCAGACTTTGGTTAATATATAGATTAAAAATTAATAGATCACATTTTGTTTGGAACTGCTAAATGACTATATATAATAAATTGAGTACACAATATAACTGATGAAGCACAAGCAAAGTAACACCCTAAACACTTACATTTTGCCACAGTGCACTTACAAATTGAAAGTATACAGCCTCTACTGTTAGTGCATTCTGCTTTCAAAAAAGCTGATCCATACGACTGAATAATTTTCATCATTTTCAAGAATTCTGAATGTTTGAAAATTGAAGAGGTAAATGATTTGCAATTTTATCATTATGAAAATCTTACCCCGACATGAGACTTTTCCTACATAGATATACAGTAGATATACAGGGCGGTGCAAAAGTAGGTGACAGGTGCCATTAAAACATTTACCCATGTAATGTCACCACAAAAAGACATAACGTTGACAAATTGCTACAGGGGACAATGTTAGTCTCTCGTGAATTGCTACTGTTATGTGGCCAGCACTGTCAGCTTTTGATTCCCATCAATTCATGCGACTGACTAGTTGTCACCGCGCATTGAAATTAAATGACATAAATGTTTTCATGGCAACTATCAGTTCTACTTTTACACCATATATATATATTTTTTCCATTTTTAAAGTTTTTTTCAGTGATCATTTCAGCTATGGCAAATAATGCTTGCATGTGAAATTTGTGTAAGTAAATTTAACAAGGTCCAGAGGCAAAATTTTGGGTAAGCAAGAAAAAATATATAATTTATGATAAAAAGATAACCCCTAAGCACAACTGAGAAGCTCACTGCCAATCCCTTCCTTCTTCTCTTACTACATTATACAAGATTGATCACAAATTTTGTTTGAGTCTATTTGTTATAAAACAAATTAGTGAGTTAATTTATTTTTTCAATTCTCCTTTTGGTCCTGTGGGTTTTGCCTGATAAATGAAGTGAAATTCTATTAACAACATCACAAGAAAAAGGAATACTTACTGCCAAATGTCTGTTATAAATTTTGAAAACAAGATCCGCTTCATCAAACAGAAAATAATTCTGGGAGTGAATCCGATAGTACAAAAATACTTCATAAATCTGGCACCTATCACCACTGAAATTTGGTGCTCTCTTGCGACCAATCTCAAGATATTTCTCTTGATCCAAGTATCCATCCTTTGAGTGAAGAGCTTCAAATGATCCTTTGATAAAAGACATGATCTCAGTCCAAACTAGAGATGGGTGACAAGCAATCTGAAAGATAGGTGAGTCTTTAAGCCAAAAGTGCTATTCAGTAGTATGTTGTCCTTAGAATATGTCTCGCGGCCAGTCGAAATGAGACGTAAGTCGCTGGGCTAGAACCGAGAAATCGATCTTTGAATGTGATGAGGTTGGTCAGATATCAATTTTTTTTTTAATTGCAGAAATCGAAAGTGCATTATTTTCTGAACAAGAAAGTATCCGTCTTACCCTCCATTTCTAAATATTACTCCATTAATATCGGGTTTTTGTGGGGTAGGCATGTAGATTTATGCGTTCGACCGTTCATTTAAACTCAATTTTCTCGAAATTTCGGTCATTGCTGGGGGTCTCTGTTTGTCTCTTTAAATTGCAATATCTCTGGCTAGAATAAAGCTAGCTCAGAACTTTTTTCACTCCCTGAAAGGGTATGGAATAAGCTTTCACGTGATGCCAAAAACCCCATAAGGTGAAAAATCGACATACGTCTCATTTTGACTGGCTGCGAGACATATATTTATTGAAGTATTTACAGCAGTACTCATCCAAAACAGCAGAGCATGAAAGTTACTGTACAACCATATCTTTGACATAAAAAATATTGAAAGCCAATATCATCTTGCTGTCCATGCCCTTTCAGGAGCTGTGAAAAGATTCCTTAAATTGTCTTGTACTAGCCTATTTCTGTAAACATATCAACAATACGAAACTTGAAGGATAAATGTTTCTTTATGAACACTTTTATGTGTGTATTGTTCATGTTGTCTCATGACCTGACACGTGACTTAGAACTGCATGTTCATTAATGGAAGCAATATCTGACATTGCATGAAATTTCATGAGTGTCAATGATAAATTACACATTAATAGCCTTGACACATTTCTTGTCTGTAATATCATCATAGACATCCTTAGGGCATTTTTGTTTTTTTCACATTGTGCTAATGTAACATAACACATTTTGACTGAATAAATAAATCAAGCTTAAAATCTTTCAGGTAGTGGATTTTCTGGGTCTTTTAAAATGACAATGATAATACTCATAAACATTTTTTATTTAAAATGGAAACATTTTATTCTTCACTTTTTCCAACCATCCAAATGGTCATAATTAGGCAAATTCTAACACTGTGAAGAGTGTGAAGAGGAAATACAAACTTTTTTTTTTTCCAGTGCTCACCCTACCATCAAGACAAACAGGGACTGTTGGACTACAGTAGTCTCCTAAGAGCCCCGGTCAGCCAAGAATCCGCTTCTACAGTGAAACAGAATTTTTTCTCTATAATTTTCCGCTTTAAGAACCCATTCCCAAATAAAAAATTCACCTAGGAGCCCAGTGTTGGGCCAAGACACACAAGTGCTTATGGTATAATTTCACATCAGATTACTGCAAGGTGCTAGATGTGCAGTAAAATGGGGGCGGGGAGGAGGAAATAGGTGGACGAGGAGTGGAAGTGATGGTTGATGCATGACTGCATAATCAGCATATGTAGACAAGCCTGTAAGCATTTCTATGATGGACAACACATGGGACAGCACTCATGATTGGCTCAGTGTATATGGAGGATGGATTTAGCCTTCTTACTGGTCAGTTGTTTTCCTACTTTGGTCGGTCTGAGCAGTCATACAATTATCTGTAGGGTAACAGCAATAGTATAGTTTCATGAACGCTGGGCATAATTCATGAAATTATACACTAAATTACGTCACAACTGTTCGACCTAATTACAACACATACACAGGGGATAAGGCTGTTCTTATTTGCAAAGATAAACCTCTAACTAACGAAACAATCAATTTATTAGTAATGAAGAGTCTGTAATCAGATGGGTTGTGCAAGTTTTCAATCTGCATCAGAGCCTGTCTGCTTAAGAACCTGCATTTTTTTTCTCCAGGCGACCGCGCTCTTAGGTAGAGACCATCGTACCTACAATTTCCTAATAGAAACAAGATCTTCTTCACAATATGATAATCAATAAAGGTCAAGTATAGGAAAAGAATAATCAGATAGCTGATGAAAAAGATGTTAGGAGAAGGATATGCATTGAGTAAGATGTACTTTGAGAAAGCCAAAGGCCTTGGGATAGTATCCACACAGAAGTAAGATTGAAGGCTACTGTACATCTTCTTGGATTGGACTATTTTGTATGGAGGAGCAAGAACATATGAAAATAAATGATCAAACTGTCTCAAGATAAAGTGGAATGGAGGTTTTTGGTAAATGACTTATATCTGGAAAGGGCAATAATGAAATTTTCATTGTTGTATATGAGAAAATTTCAACAACACTTCTATATGTCAAACAGACCATATGAGTAAAATAACTTGCTCTAGTCTCTCTGTGTTTATTGTAATGTCATACTATTATTGTGCCAGACTGACTAGATGTTATTTTGATTTGTAAACTGTTTGACAGGCATAGTGTTTCTGCTCCATTTTCAGTCTATTTTTTATAGGATATCATAACACTAATTCAGAAATAAATTTCAAAATCTTGCAAATAAATTGATTAAAATACTCATGTCATGTCAAGCCATCACATACATTGATGGGAGGAACTAGTATGTCTGCTTGTGTTATGTACTGCTCATAATTATACTCCATATTCTTTTTCTGGGTAGGCATCTCTCTACTTCTATACCCTAATATTGTTACACAAACTCAGAAAGTAGTTTCATAATAAGTTGAGAATTAAAAAACCCATACTGAGCAATATAGTTGTAAACTTTTATCATACTTTGCTGCCAATTTCACTGTCACGAACTTTCTTTCTGGATGTTGAATGGGTGTTAGACGTGACGTTATAAGTGGCGATCAGGCAGTGAATGCAGATGAGACACACACACAGATGAGACACACACAATGATGGAGAAATCACAACAGGAATCCTCATGTCGAAATGATGCAGAATTTATGACAGGTGTTTGATATCAATACAAACTTCAGGGCAGCTGTCTAGCTCCGATGCACACAGTTCTCACTGCATTCCACTTCTCTCACTACAGTACACTTGTCCTCTCTGCGGTACACTTGTCCTCTCTTTCTCCCTCCGGCCAAGCCCTCATATATATATTGGCTCGACGCGGAACATTCTCCCTCTAGAACGATGTCGAATGTACTGGTTCTAGTACACGTGACCTACTTCATGCACCCGCTGGGTCCTCCTTGAAGGTTCGCGCGACCTTCGCTGCACACCTTACACTTGCATGGGCCCAGCACACAATTACGATCAACTGAACATCGCCCACAACACACTCGTGTATACCCCACATGCACTATCATGATTCGTTACATTCACATATCAGGAAACAAGTACAAAACCATGCAAGAAACTGAAGCCACCTATCAAATGGAAAATGCTTTTCCCTTTGTTGGTGTTTGAGGAAAAAGCATGTATATCTTTTTTCCCCTTAGAGTGGCCAAAAGCCAGGGAAAAGTCAGATACCTGAGTTTGCGGTCCTGTTCGGAATAAATCAGAAGCTGTCTGAAGTGAATCTAGCAGGGCTGTAGATAACTCTGTGATTTCCAGATATGTTAAACAATATTTAGGCTCAGGGCCTACGGCTAAATAAGGCAGAGAGGCTTTGTTTTTGAAGCAATAGATCTTCTGGATCTTTTCTTTTTTTTTAACAGTCTACAGTCATAATATTAGAGAAAAGAAAAAAAATAGAAAAAAAAAAAGGGCATAACAATTATTACTGAACAGAAATGGCACCACCTATTGCTAATCTAATAGGAAACCTATCTCTACATGCAGTTTTTACCTGAGCACATACTTTCACAGTTATATTGACTGATTGTGATGGTAATTTAACACTTCCATTTGATGAATCATTCACATCTTGATACAACTATATATAGTGAATCTAGCAGACTGCAGATATCTTTATGATTTTCAGTTACATTAAGCAACTATGACTCAGAGCCTACAGTTGAAGGAGCAAATTTAGTAGGACTGTGAATATATTTGCACATCCAGTTGTATTTAACGTAGATTCCCACATACATTTAGCCTGAATATAATATTCTCACCTTGGAATTCTTTGATATTTTTGGCCAAACCGAGGATGCAAAAATCTCATAGGTACATTCGCGCCTAGGATATTCCTTCTTTGCGGATCTTGTGTCAGGAGCTTGGGCTCCAGTATTCTGTTTGAGTTTACCTAAAACATGCACAGACACACATAATTTGTGGACATATAGTTTTCAAAACATTACTCATAAAGGCACGATCATTAAAATCAGAAATACTTGGCCAAATTTGTCGTATGAGATCATGATCAGGTCCAAGCTGACACTCCGTAATAACCGTTGGCATATTTGTCTCAAAATTTAGAAACCAGTACCTCAAAAAATATATATGCCAAAAATGTACATTGCAAGACTAAAGATTGTCATTGATTACGCTATGAGCAGCAATACAGGACATGGGCAGCTATTAATTTCACTCAATCATTCACTGTTCATCCACCTAGGAATTTACAAACCAAAATCTGTAAGGTGTCTGCTTTTCAGTAATGTGACGAAGGCGTGTGGGGGAAAAAAAAATAGCATGTTTTTATTTGATATTTGTTCTTTTGAAGCAGAAAAAGAAAGATATCTATTGTTGAAGGCTACGTCTTTATCATGATATTGGTAGCCTAAAATCTTTAAAAAAAGCTGAAATCAAGTCAAACTTTCCGGAATTTAAAAAAAAAAGAGGAAATGACACCTCCATTTCCTTACTTTCTCATAGCCAATGATGTCCAGTTTGCATATGTTCAAATAAGATAAAAGCACAATCAGTCAAAGTATATCATACAATGTAAGCCAGTAAAAAATATCCCAGGATCAGAGAGAATTCAAGACTTACTTTCTCTTCTATCACTTTGAGTCTCATCTTCATCTGAGCTATCAAGCAAAGTGCTAAGCTCAAGGGGAATATGACTGAAGATGTCTTCATGCTTTCCCCATCCTTGGATGGAGTGCTTCAAAGCAAGGTCCTCATTGCGGGGGAAAAAACAATCTCCAGATAATGATGCATCTAACATTAAGAGCAACTGCCTTGAGGTTAGAAACAGTGGAAAGGAGTTGTCATCCACATCCTGTGAAAGAACATCAAACAGATCAAATGAGTCATTTACAAAGACTGAAATAGATTTTACCATTTAACCTTATAATAAAGCTTTCAATCATGATACATAAATTATAATAAGAATAGTTATGTCTCTTGCAGAGACAGATTTGAGAATGTGAATGTTTTCACATTTAAATACTTTCACTTGTAATGTTAGTCTGGATCACCAATAAATCTTTCCTGCAATGACAAATCACAAATATTAACTTTTGAGAATGCATTTCCAGTTTAGCTAAACCACATTCACTAAGAATGACAAAGTGCACATAATACAAAACAAGTAAATAAGAGTAAAATTTGCCAAAGGAAAATAATTTATACATGATGTTGGTATTTTTGCCTGTTTTTTTTAAAGTATCTGGAAACCAAAACCTGTGCATGAAGTCATTAAATTTGCACAACAATATCCAAAATAAAAATCATAGAAATAAAATGAGTAAACAAGAATTTGAAAAAGAATATTGATTTTCCTCACAAACATCTTCATGACTAGGTGGTATAAGTTTTTCTCTCTCTCAAGCTCAACTATTGTGAAAGTTTGTGAAAAGATTCAGATAGTCATGAAATATCTATAATATGGCCTGTTGCAAGCTGAGAAGAAAATGTACAAATGCATTACAAATGTAATCAAAGGTACAGATCACCTTGACTTGCAACAGTAACACAAAGTCAAGATTACATTTCCCTCTAACTCTTAGCATAATGTAAAACTTTGCCTAACATTGATCAGGATGGGTAACAAAAATAATATATCTATAATTATCTATATCTATATATAGTCAAGCACGGAAACCTCAAATTCCTCAGGGATTGAAAAATATGTTCGAGATTTCCGTGAATCCCTTTTTTACTAAGAAACAGAAGGACTGCAAATGGGGCAAAACTATGATGACTAATGTGGTCCAATCTTAACAGTGTTCTAGGAATTGGTGCCCCTCAGTTCTTCTTTATGACAGCATCCATTATTTTTCGGACAGCACATTCCCCACCACATCGATGCGCATGCATGGTATCATGAAGACTATGGTTACTCCTTGCAATACAGACAACATGTGTGGCCTGAGACCATCACCCTGTTCAATTGCCACATCACCCCTTCCTGTGATTTATCTTTAATGAGACCCATAAGTTAAGTTTTTGTAGGCCTTTCAGTCTTTCTGATTAAGACTATCTTGGCCATTTTCTTGTAAGCATGTTGGGCCATGGCAGAGGTTGTCATAATCTCCATATCAGCATCACAAAAATGTCCTGAGGAGCAATTTAAAAGGAGTGCTAAAAGATAAAAAATGGGCTCAAGGCCTTTATTGTTTTACTATTAAAGTTTCCGTCTGCCTTCCCCTAGAGGAGAGCATGGAAAAAAAAAAACTTGATAGAAATTACAAATAGGAATAATTATATTTTTAATAGCACCTTTCCACGTGGAGCGGCTTTCCTCCCCATCACCACATACTTCATGGTCTCAGGCACACACATATTCATTTCCAACTATCGTCCCACAAATGATGGGCCTTATAGTTTGATCCATGCCCAATCATGACTAGGTATGGTACGCAACTGCAGGCTCAGGAGAAAAGGAAAAGAACAAAAAATGAGACCCATTTCAGACCTACACTATACACTGCCTACCCTGATCTCTCCTGCACGTCTTTTCCTTATCATTGACTGCCTGGGCTGAGCAAGGCCAGACAAAATATGGGCCTAATCTGACATTCTGCTCTTTGAAATCCGGTAGATGATGATGAAAAGGTTAAAAAAATCTATGTTCAAAGTTAGAGAAATGCATGTTAATAATACAAAGAAAACGTGGGAATTAAAACAAGGTCGATAACGGCATTCGACAGAATGTTGAATTCGAGATCTCCGTGTTCAACTTTATATATATACATCCATAGCTATAAAAAATGTATTTCAAACAAAGACAACAAGGCAAAACAAGATGACTGCTTAGGGAAATAAACCTGAAGTGTGTTGGGCAAGGGCATATTAGGAGCTGGATTGTCCATTCCTGACAATGTGCTTGCAAGCCTCAGTCTTTTGAAATTCTTCTCCATTTCTGAGCACAGCACAGGATTTTTGGTCACAAACAGCTACAACAACACAAAAAAAAGACAGGTAAATAAAAAGATAAAAACACAAGAAAGAAATTAAGGAAGAAAAAAGAAAAGAAGAAAGAAAGAAAGACAAAATAAAAGAAAAGAAAGAAAGAAAGAATGAAAGACAGATGAAGAAAGACAAAAAAAAGAAAGAAATATTGTTTAACTCTTATGGATCTAAAAGTAAAAATATAATTCACTGACAGGTAAGATAAGAAAATCAACAATGAGAATTTGTATGACAGGATAATAATAAGCTTTCCTTATTCAACATGTTGAATAACTTGGTATTAAACAACGCAAAAACAAATACCAAGTTCTTTTTATCACAAATGCTGCCAAAAACACACTTATTAAGACTTATCACTGGATTATTTTCAACAGTCAGAAATAAATGAATGGATTCAGTGATAGTTGAATAAAGCTTATTCTATTTTCGCCTGCTTTGAATTGATCCTCTCGTGTCCAAACCAACATGCCTGAGATTGCCACCAAAGGTTTAGACCAACAGAAATCGACACGCAGCCAACCACATTGTTACTGTTCAGATCGACAGAATCGACACAAGAAACACCCCTTTCTGGTGGGCTGCCATTGGTTGATAAAATGAAGTTTGTTATTTAATAATAGACAGGAAACTCATTGACAAATCAAATGAGGTTTCCATGACTTCTTTCTAGGGTGTGTTAGTGCATCTTTTGAGGTAGCTACACAGCGTGCTGTATGGCATATTGATCAGCTTTTCAACTCGTTTGCTATAGACTACAAAAGTGATACACAGTGTAATTAGGAATCAAGCGTTGACATTGGATTAGATCTAGATTTGGAAGACAAGCAGAACAACAGTAAATCATACATGTACAATACACATAGGATTTATCATGAACTGAGATGTGACCTAGATCAATGTGGTTCAGCTTTCGATCAAACTGTGAATCAAATGTGTTCACCTGCTGAGTAAAAATGCAGAATCGAGCAGATATCTATATTAGCTAAAAATGAAAGTTGTTTGTTCTTACTATTTAACTCTTCAAAAGCCTATATCTTCCCTTTTTGTTTTTCCTTCTTTCTTTCAGTCTCAATTTCTCTTCTTTTTACAACACACTGGGTATTATTATAGATCACTGATTAATAATGACAGATTAAGTATAAAAAATATTTATTCTTTATTTAAATTTAACAAATGGGGCAATTTGCTTAAAAATGAAATTGACTATGGTTGTTTCTCTGTAATCACTAAACTTCAGCTGATGAGAAGTCAGAAAAATGTAAACACACTGGGCTGTCACAGAGCGCAAGAAATTGGACACTCACATGGACTGCCGATTAATGCATACATGAAAGAGATCATGTGTATTTTCAAGTACAATCATGAACACACAGGGGTTTGTATATAAATTTCATTTTCTAGCTGTCTTGGTAAGCATGAGATCCTCTTCACAGACCTGTCCAATCAATGCAATAAAATAAAGATCATAATAGTAGTATAGCCCCTGGGCGTGTCTAGGACAGACCACTTTTTTATTTTTTCATCACTCGCCCAAAACCCCTATACGGGGGTAGAATTGACTGTTTTTTCAACAACTTCAATATTTTAAAAAATCAGTCCAAGACAGGGTAGGTTTCGGTTTCGGTATAGCCCCTGGGCATGTCCAGGACAGGCCCCTTTTTTATTTTTCACTTTCCTGATTTTAGGGGCTTTTTACCCTTATTTTGACCATTTTGAGGGCTCTTAGACTTTTTTATTTTCCTGATTTTAGGGGCTTTTTACCCTTATTTTGGTCATTTTAGAGAGGTGTAGTGATTTATTTTTAGGTGTTAAAATTACAAAAATTTTTATAAAAAAATGAGTATAAATTTTTTAGAATATACCAAAAACTTTATAAATCCAGTAAATGATAATGTTACAAGCATCGATGGGTTTTATAAACTAATAATGCTAGATAAAGTAGCAAAATTGAAAATAGAAAATCCTAAAATAACAAAGAAAGAAGTAGCGAAAGTGTTAAATATATCTGACAGAATGTTGTCTAGATATTCACAAGATCTAAATGAAAAAATTTTTATGAAAAAAACAGTTAATAAAGTTTATAAACCGGAACAGTGTGAATATTGTAGGTTTATTTTGAAGAATAAGGCGGGGTTAGCGGCGCATAAAAGGAGCAAACATTTGAGTGAGACAGTTGAAAACAAAAGCGGGAAAATTAAGATAAGTGAGAAAAATTCAAAAACAAAAGCGAAAAACACTTCAAAAGAAAAAATGGGGTTTGGCGAAGAAGTAACGGATGAAGAATTGGATAAATTAGTAGGTGTTAAAAGGTGATATTTTCCGTTAATAAATGGAGGAGGCATTAGAAATTATTAGAGATAACAACGACGTTAGAGAAGAATCTAAGACGGCAATCACAGAATTTAGAAAAGAAAGTCTGAGGAACCAGGCAAAACAAGGCGAACAATTAATCGCTATTATGCCTGCTGTCAAAGAGGCGTTTAATATGATGAGAGATGAAATATATGAAACTGGAATAGAAAACGACAATTTAAAAAATTTAATTGGCGAAGAAAATCTTGAAACTGTTAATAAAAATGTTAGAAAACTCTTAAAGGAAACTAAGGATGATGGAAAGAATAAATATGTATATAATAGAATGAAAAACAGACAAAAAGCAATGAAACAATTAACACAAAAATAATCATTTTATGAAACCAAAGTTTATTTTTGAATTGTTTACAAAATAATATTAGTTTATCTGTATCATCTAAAAAAGAAATTATTTTATTTGTTTTCATTTTTTGAATAAAAATTTGTTAAATAAAAAATGTCTGTAGATAAATTTGGACGAGTAAAAACATCAGAAAATACTAACATTCAACCAATTAGAAAGTTTATAAAACATATGGATGATTTGGTGGATATAGAAGGATTTAATGAGCCGGGGTCACTTAATAATAAGTATTGTTTAAAACTTGGTAATGATAAAAAATATAGGAGGTCTATGATCAAGTTAAATGATTTGCGAAATGTTAAAGGTTTCAATAATGGAGAAGAAGATAAAATATATGGATTTAAATTAAAGGCCGGTAAATATGAACGAGAAGAAATATATCTTTCATCTGATTTAAGGACTTTAAACACGATAATAGAAGATTTTGAAGCAATTCCAGTTAGTTTAATAAAGGAAGGACAAATTCTAAAAGCAATACCAACTAGGTATGATTGGGAACTTGATTTCCAAATAAGAAATGATAGAGTAAGTTTTGATGAAGATGGAAATGTAGAAAGAATAAACAATTCAGGAAAACTAATTCAAAGTTTAATTAAAGCACCTAATTCTAAGAAAGACATTATTGTAGAAAGATATAAAAATGGCTATTGTATTTTGTCAAAGGGAAGTCTCTTGGATTCTGATATTACTATATCCTATGAATATGCAAGCTTAACTATTGATAGTAAATTTAGTGAAGAGACGAAAGAAATAACCGATTTTTCTAATGGATCAACTTTTGTTATTGATAGTATTTTAAAAAATATTCAGGGGGACGTGTGGCCTGTTATAAAAGTGCTTAATGATGTGGGAGTTAATTATCTCGAAATCCCGGAGGGGGTAGAATTTTTCGAAGCTAAATTAATATTTAGAAAAAATAAAAGAGGAATAGTTACAGTCAATAGTATTCCTGCTAATGTGGCATATGTAAGAGATGTGACTGATTTTAAAATAATTAATCTCCTTAGTATATTTATGATCAAAAGAATTAGATTTACAAATTTATTTGTTACTGATGATATTATTAACTATTGTTAATTTTATTAACTATTTATAAAAAATTTTATATATAAAATGGAAGATATTTTGAAAATTAATGAAAGTATAGTTACTGATGACAGCATTGAATCTTATGAATTTCATGAGTA
>JBCEWB010426683.1:8434-20210 GCA_039654565.1 Peronia peronii | reverse complement strand
ATCTATCTATCTATCTATCTATCTATCTATCTATCTATCTATCTATCTATCTATCTATCTGTCTATCTATCTATCCAAGTATCCGTTTGTCTTTGGCGGTCCACCTATCTAACTGCCTTTTCCATCTCTCTCTCTCTCTCTCTCACTCTTTCCCTTTCTCTCTTTCTCTTATTGTTTGTTATATTTTCTCTTTCTTTTTTTCTTCTCTTGCTTTCCAATATTCCGCGTATGAACCTGACAGTATCTGTGTGTGTTGTGTATGCGCGCGCGTGTGTGTGTGTGTGTGTGTAGTTTTGGTCTGAGATAATTGCATTATGTGTTTGAACTAGGTTGAATCGCCCACAAATTTACTGCCAAAAAGAAAATTAATATTTTGAATGAGCTGTGTAAATGAAGCTTTCAATTTATAATATACAACATTTGAAATATTAAAATAATATTAATAATGATAATATTTTCTTTTTTTTTTTAAAACTGTCAACCATTGATTTCAAGGAATATTGATTGATGTCTTAGATGATGTAATTAGTAATAATTATCAATACAATTAGTTAATTAATGGGTTTTATGTCTGTAATGGACGTCATTGTATTTCCCCATTTTAGCTCATTCGCGTTTTCGTTTGTTGCTTTGGCCGCTGCTTTTGTTAATGTGTACAGTATCTGGTTGTGCCTTTGGGGGAGGGTGGGTGGAGGGGAGAGAGGGGGGGGGGGGGAGGATGAGTAGAGCAAGAGAAAAGACTTAGATGAAATATTTTCATCCTTTTTTCCCGAGTAGGACAAACTTCCGATATCCTATCTCAAAACGCCAACGGATCGTTGAACCACTAGAAAGCAGATGTACAATTTTCCAATTCGCCGGTGGGATTTGAACCCACGGATAGTTCCATGGAGAGGCAGACGCCTTACCGCTCAATCACAGAGTCCTCAATTTGTTCTTTTATTATAGCTTTAAAAAATATGCTATGAGCATTAATGCCGTAGTTCAAGACCTCTTGTCTGCAGAAAAACAAGCTGCCAGATTGTGTACAAGTGGTTATATATTCAAATCAAACATTTACATCAAAGACACTATAATGTCAGGACAAAACACTGACGGAAACACATTTGCATGTCTCAAGAGGTAACATTGAAATTGATTCTGTGTCATAAAGCCATTCAGTCTCAAACTCATATAGTCGTGTCAATCCAACATATTCTGATCACTCACTTCTTCATTGGTAGTTACACTCTCACGGAACTGATGGATAGACATATAATACCTTTCCTCTCTCTCTCTCTCTCTCTCTCTCTCTCTCTTTCTCTCCCTCGTGGCAGCATGTCTGGAACAGAGTTCTAAGACCATAGAAGATCAGTCCTCTTTGTTGTCAGTTTTTCTTGTAAGTTCAGAAATGTGAATGCTGTTATTGGTTGTATAAGTGTTCTCGCTGTCAATATAAGCTATTCTCTGCCGTCCTCCGCTCTTTATTCCCAATATTTGGGGTGTGGGTGGCCTAGCCGTTGGGCTGTCGGAACCGGGATCTAAAGTTCCGGGTTCAAATCCTGACTGGTCCCGACATTTGTCGTTGGGAAAGACAATTTAAACACATTTCCTGACTCGACTGAGGTTTAAAGGATACCCGATTATAGACAGTGAACAATATATTTAGACTGATAAGATTTTTAGCAGTCGCCTTATATGCTTTCCAGGAAACTGAGAACGTTTATGAATGTCTTCTACGGGTCTGCCGGGGTAAAATGGATTGTAAAACGCTTAGAGCCTGTATTGTATGGGGATAGGCGCTATATAAATGCTCTCTATAATGCTCTTTATTATTTGTACACACAAATTGGCTTTTTCCAATCCAGAATTCTTGCTTATGTGCCCAAACAAATTCCAGCGGTCTCTTTCTGCCTGTTTCCAAAGAGTTTGATACCAGTTAGTCATGATCAGCATTTTTGAACTGTGCACATGCATAATTCATCCATTCCAATCAAGACTATGGTGATTTCATGGAAATTATTGCGGCAAAAAGAGTGTGTGTGTGTGTGGACATTCCACACTTTTGTGACTATTGAGCCAATCAAATCTAACAGAATTATGGGTGTTGCAGGTCATGATGATGGCATTTATAAATGGAGTAATATCCCGTTCTCAGCATCAGGTCACGGTTCTCTGTCTTTCTAGGACTGTTTTCACATTCCATGTAGTTACGGCCTTTACTGGATTTTCTAGAGATTTAATTCCTTTGTGTTTTCATCCGTTCAGTACAACAAGTAGTAGGAAATTAAAAAGACAAATACATATGCATATTTGTTTATGGGAATACCTTGACTTTTGTTATAATCTTCTTTTAGGGAAGCTTCTAAACTGTTCCTTCATGATATACTATTTTCTGCAATGCCATGAACGACTATTAAGCAAATGCCCTAACATGGTAACACAGAACATCCGAACACATTTGGTTGTGTAATCAGGAACAGCTTCAATCTCATTAATTCAATCAGTTTTCTTATTTCTTGCTCTATCGACCGTTTCATTGAATAACAAATATATTTACCACAATGGCTGTTGCTCATATTATGCTCCCTTGCGGGGACCCGGGGTTTATAAGTAGGTTCTCAGCTTCCACCTGCAGGTGGTGTAAGCCCTCCATCGCTGGGATGTCTCCCATGGAGTGCCATCCTCGACATTCCAGGGGAGACATCTCTTCTCTCTCTCTTCTTGCTCCTGTCTTCTGTCCCGCTCTCTTTCCACTTTTCTTCTTGAAGTGTAAACGTATCTAACAAGTTTGGCACAGTATAGCCGTAATCGTGCTGATGTGTCGTTAAACCCCAACACAAACATACAGAAACATCATACTAGACACTGGGTCTTTTAACTTGAATGTTTTTGGTTTTTATTTATTTATTTATTTATTTGCAGCACAAGACAAACAAAAGAAACGCAGTGTTCTTGTTTTGTTTGTTTCCTTTTGTTTTGTTAAAAGCCATATTTAGTCAGAATTGCTTTAGCAAATATTTATGTGTCTCTCTGTGAGAAAACTTGACATAAAATGCAAATGTTGACCTTCGAATGATTGAAATACATTTTCCCAAAGATTGATATCACCAACCATTTCTAAAACTTTCCTGGATTTAGAAAACATACTCCCCGATTTCATAATAAACTTTAATATATTTAAATGGTGAGGGTCTTAAAGTGAGAAAATGCATGTGCGATTTTCCTTTCATGTGATATCGTCTATCCACCAGACGGATTTCTGAAGTCCACATCTATGATATAGAGAGCTTTGTATCTCTAATATAGCTATGTCAAAATATCAGGTAGTTTTCGTCTTTTCTGTAGGGGAGTTTTGTAAAGATTAAATCTGTCTGCTCTACATATATGCAACTCTCGTGGCACAGTTTAAATCTAACTAGTCTGTATCGCTATAATTTGAAAAAAAAAAAAAAAAAAGTCCCCAAATCTACCCGGTCGTATTTCGCCTTCCACGTAATAGTCCTTACATTATGACGTCTCTTAAAAGTGGGAACGTTCATCACAATAATTCAGCATTAATGGATCAGTTCAACTTGTCTTAGGACTATTCAGCAAAATATAATAACTGCTCATTATACGTGTGCCAAAATTAAGAAACTAAATTGTCATTCGTTATTCCCTCCCACAAAAGTGACATTTTTAGCCCTGCCCTACTAAAACATGCAATATTAGTCATTAATGAATGATTCACGTTAGAATGTTAAATTACGCAGGTAATCTCATCTTCTGGGAATAATTGCAATAAAGTTCTACTGTCCTTTCTCAAAGTTCAAAATAAACAGCGTTTTTCTGGGCAATACAAAGACTTATCGGAAGAAGCTTAAAACGAACGGTTATTAAATTGATGCATGCCAGCGCTGTTTCTAGCATAACTTCAACTCAAAGCTTCTTGTCAGGATTTTAATGCAGTCTGAAGATGGAAAAAAGAGAGTGAAATATAATGTAGATGAGAATGAATCAATCAGTGTCAATCGATTCGCATCTAACTGCATGTGGGCGTATGCCACAGTAACAATGTCGCTCTGTCTCTCTCTCTAAATCTATAAATATATACATTTTTATAATATAACAAAATAAATACATATATATTTTTTTTTCTCAAACACATCTTATTACTTTTTAATAAACACATCTTATTACTTTTTAATAACCTGCCCAGGTCATTCCTTTAACCTCTCCACCCTCACTGTCTGCCTCCTCAGAGAGATGCTTATGAGTAAAAAACAAAGGCTGGGAAGAAGGATAAGTGGATAAGAAATAAAAAAATAGAATGACAAGGAATGAGAGAAAGAAATTGAGAAAGAGAATGAGGAAGAAAGTAAAGATAAAAAAGAAAGGGAAGAGAGAGAAAGAAAGGAAAGACAGGAAGAAAAAAAGGATAGACGGAGAGACAGAAGACAACAATTACAACACACACATACACACACACACACACACAAAGGGGGGGGGGGAAGGGGGGCGGGAAGAAACAAAGACAAAAGAAAGATAAATTGAAGGAAAGATAGAACTTTCTGTCTTATTTCTATACTGTCTATGTCTCCACCTCCACCTCCAGCTCTGCTTCCTCCGGCCACTTCCCTTCCCTTTCTCAGACTAATACATATAAGACTAAAAAACACGTAAATATGGACCATTAAGTTCAGAAGTTATGTCCTACTCCATATGGCAGCTTTATGTCTTTGCTCGCCATGAGCTTCAGAAGAACAGTGTGATATTTGCAAACACCCATGAGGACAAGACTGGTATACTCCAGTTTTAAAGCTCTTTTCTTCATTTACCTGTTCTATTTTGCTCTCTTTCCCGCCTACAGCGTTTCAACCATGTATTAAATGATTTCGAGAGCTCTTTAGAATTTTATCCCAATACTTTGGTCAGAAAAGCGATAAAGCGATATAGGTGTATCTGTCTCTTTTTTTGTTGTCGTTTTCCCCTGTTTTTCCCTTTCTCTGGGTCAGTCTCTCCTTTCGAAACATTTCAACCTTATTGATATGGTTCTCACTTGCGCTTCCTAAGCTTCCTAGGATTCAGTTTCGATTCCTGCCCTCTCCTCCAGCTATATTTCCTACGTTCACTTTGATAAGATAAGATCTTCGTCTCCTCCACCTATAGTCGTGATATCCTTCACCATTTCTCTTTCTCTTAAGGATAACTAATCTACCAGACTACATTTCTGTCTGCTACATCAAAACTCTTGAGATTCTCCTGGTTATTTGGCGTTGTAACCTCTGCCTCCACCAACACTTCCCCGACTATACGCAAATATCATTGTCCTTTCTTTCTCTCTCGGTCTGTTTCAATCTCTCTTTCTCACTGTCTGTCGCTCTCTTTCTCTTTCTGTCATATCCCTTCTTTCTTCCATTATCTATCTCTTTTTTCTCTATCAGTTTTTAGCTTTATCTCTCTCTCTCTCTCTCTCTCTCTCTCTCCTTCTGTCTCGTCCTCTTTCTTTCGGTTCTCTTTCTTTTCCTGTATCTCTCTTTCCCTTTTCCTTGAAAATGTTTCAATCTTACCTAGACTTCATTTTCATATTGCTAGACTCAATTCTGTAGCTACCCTTAATAGTCTTTTCAACCGTGACGATTTCCCCCCTCTCTCCAACCTTTCCCTCCCCTCTCCATATTGTCTCCTTGCTCCATTTCCGTACCCATGTCTCTGAAAGGTAATCCCCCCTCCCAACCCCCCCCCCCTCCTCTGCCCTACTACATCTTCTAAATGTCCTATGTTCAAGACCTTCGTTTGTATGACATTCACATTGACCACAATATCCCCTCTCGGTTTGTCTTAATGGACATAACCAGTCAGTTCCCATCAATACCTCGGGGACAGATGACTATGACTTATCGCTTAAAGCCCTATTGTCTGTGCCCCCCCCCCCCTCCTCCCCCTCCCATCTTCGAAAACAACCCGTCTTATTAGATAGAGATCAGCAGATTGGAAGACCTGTGCGGTATGTAATGTATGAGCGAAAGATAACACTGTTTTACCAGTCATTTGGCGCTAACCATTTTCAATCTCATTATCACTCACCATCGGTTTCCTAAGTATTTCACTAGCACAACAACTGTGACCCACTGACATATATTCAAGTACGTCTGACCATTTCGACACTGCTTTATTCCATGATACAAACGGTAGAAGATAAGACGGCTTGTTTATTCTCTTGCACTTTTTCCGTGTTGCTCCTTATGTGCTGTTGTCCCATTTTCTCTCATCTGTATATCTCTGCTCATCTGTACTCTGCTCTATATTCTATCTTACCCTCAGTTTATATTTCTTTGAGCTGTTTCGCTTCTACGTCTCGCTTGTCGTCCATATCTATCATTCTGTCCATCTCTTTGCAGCTTATTCATCCCTTAGTCTTATTATAACTTCTCAATTATTTTCATCTGCGTCCTGTATGATTCTTTCTAAAGTGAACAAGATTTCGTTATTCCATCCATAGATTCAGATTGCTATGTTGCTCAACAACGATAGGGACCCGCGATGTCAGAAATTACTGCAGTCTCACAGAGGCATCATCCGAAATTTTCAAACAGTTTTAGCGCTAAGGACTGAAAAAAGAAATGAACGATATTGATATCTAATGAACATGCAAGTTTACTTTAATATACAAACATAACTGTGCATGGTTGTAGAAAACTAAAACGTATAACCAATCTTCAAAAATAATTTTTCTCAGTACTTTAACTACAGAATGGATGCGCGGACAAATATGAATTCTGCAAATCTGAGACTAGAAATCAAACTATAAGGCCAGACACACATCTGTTAACCCTCAGCCTTGTCATCAATAACTGTCCTAAGCGCTTATGGCATTCATATTCTGATGTAATCGAAGGTTAAGTCAGGCGCGAAGACAAAGCATAACGCGATGAAAGCCAATATAATCTCTCAGACCAGAGTACTATATTTCAGGGGGAGAGGCGCTTTCGAGCGTATGAAGAGCGGAATTTCACCTTGTTTTCTGAGGAGATGAGTGGGGTGTTTTCATACTTTTTTGGTTGGGATAATTAAATACACCTCTGAGATTCTCAACTTTGCTTCTCCTTTTCCGGACTGTTCACTTTTTATCGATTAGTATCTTCAAAATTGAACGTATTTGACCATGCAAGATTTAGCTCTTACATAAATCAGTCTAAGACAGTCCAATAATGCCAACTATTTGTCAGTCTGGTCTGACCTGAGGTTATTGGTGATGAGAATGGGCGTAATTCATGCAGGTTGTTAGGCAAGGAAGGAACTCCTAGTTGTGATGTATCGTTGTTCATACAAAAGTCATCAAACAATGAAAATACATCAACCCTACAATCACTTAACCTAAGCAAAGAATAGTTAATCTCTTCATGTGAGCGATGCGTGTTTATAGGTGTGAAGAATCAATGGTTTGTGAGTGAGTGAGTGAATGCGTGAGTTTTGAGTGAGTGAGTGAGTGAGTGAATGCGTGAATTTTGAGTGAGTGAGTGAGTGAGTGAATGCGTGAATTTTGAGTGAGTGAGTGAGTGAGTGAATGCGTGAGTTTTGAGTGAGTGAGTGAGTGAGTGAATGAATGAGTGAGTGAGTTAGTGAGTGGGTGAGTGAGTGAGTGAGTGAGTGAGTGAGTGAATGAGTGAGCGAGTGAGTCAGTGAGGGAGTGAGTGAGTGAGTAAGAGAAAGACCTAGAAAGAGAGCATTAAAAATTTAAAAATATGGCCATACCTCATTTTAAAAAAACAACAAAAAAACCTGCATCAAAACACTGCCAGCATTAGTGGGCGGGGCCAGTAGGGGATTTAATTCCGAGCAATCGTAAAACCTGTGTCAGGGTTTTGAAGATATCGTAATATATTGTTAAAGATCTTGAGATGAAGCCTATTACTTTCTGAAATACGAATACGATCCTGGCATCCCTTAATTGATTTTTTTCTTCTTGAGGCTATTCTTTGACCACAAGAATATCATAATTGCAAAACACAATCTTCCAAGAACTTAACGAAAACGGGTTTATTAATCTAAAAAAAAATTATCGAAATCAGTAGTCTGAAAATATGTCAATTTTAGACATCTGACAAATGCAGCCGATTGGTATCATTTTTGTTTATCTGTTTGTTTGATTATTTATTCTAATTCTTCCTATTTTTTTTTTTCAAACAAAATCTTGAAGACCAGAATTTTAACACACCCTTGACAGATCCTCAAATAGATCTGACTGTGATTCAAACCTTGATACATCCAGTGGCATGTAGTTGTTTTTGTTTCGTTATCTGAAGAGGATCCGTCCAACCCAGAGCTTACATATCGTCCTGGTGTTTGCCCAGTAATATCGTAGAGTCTCGTCCTGTCACGCTACTGACTCCCATCTAATCCTTGGCTCGGGTGTTTTCTTCTCCCTTCATATTATACCCATTATTATTTTGCGTGCCAAAGATCATATCAGTGGACTGAATAAAACATAATAGTACTTTCTTCATAATGATATAAAACATAAGAAACGTGAGCATCATTTAGAACCCATATCTTTGGCAATACAGCTTGCAGCTATTTTTACTTCTGCACACTGTTATTAACAAAAACCTCAGAAAAATTTCGAATCCTCTGAGACTGTCATGCCAGAAAAAGAGTTAAAGAATATGTTGTACATCATAGTTTTGAAAGCCCATGGCGGACGAGGTAGATAATGTGCTGAATAAATTATTGTGTTGCTAATGGGATGGTCGAACTCTTAAAAAAAAGTATTCGTATTACATCTTGGCATGGAAACAGTCAAAGTATATCATTTGGCCTATATCTATATGTTTGAAAACATGGCTGGCTCATGGGGCATATCTGTGCTGAATGAAACGAATCACGAAATGCATTGTGTTGCTCACGGTGTGACCCAGATCTTGGTACAAAAAAATATTAAAGAGATTACTGAAAATACATAATCCTTGTGAGGATGTGTTGTAGGTCCTATGTGGCTAATGGCAGTGGATATCAAAAACAATGTCACTGTGTGATATTATGACCTTGCACAGGGAATAAACCACTGACTGACTATGACGCTACAGTTTTAAAACCTATAATAACGATAACAGAAATGATCTTTGGAGGGATCCATGAGAGTGTGCATTTGGTGATATGCTTGGGCCTCTTTATCTATTTTTGTATTTATTTACTTCTTTCTTTCTTTCTTTTCCCTCTCTTTCTTTTGTCTTCTTTCTCTCTTTCTTTTCTGTTTCTCTCTTTCTTTCGCTCTTTCTTCCTTCCTTCTTTCGTTCTTTCTTATATCTATTTGCCTTAACACAATCATATTCCCTAATATGTACTGAGATTGTCGCTGTAACAGAATTTCTCCTAATACATATACATCACCCTGGCCCTGCCTAGGAAGTTCTTCTGAACTGGTGCTTACGTCACCCCATCTATCCCGAGTCCTGTGGGTAGATGGACGATTTCCTGTTGGTATCAGACAGAAGCCTTAGTGATGAGAATGACTTGTCAGTCGATATCAGGCCTGTCTTTCTTTTCTTCTGCTCACCCCTCCATTCATGACTGGGGCAGTCTCTCTCTCTAGTCTGTATTCTTAATTTCGTCTTCCTCATTTGAAGGGCCTGACTCAGTTTTCCTGAGGATTTGGCGCTAGGCCAGCGATGTCCAGCCACAGCACCCAGTGGACCTTTGTTGCCTCTCATGACCTTCTGTGGTCGCCTTACAGCCACCTGCAGGCGGCTATATCGGGTACTCACGCTACCTTCTCTTGCCGATAGCACAGATTATTACAGACGCTGTCGTTAAAATAGGTTCGTATTCACTACCATTGATACACCCATGTTATACTTGAAATATAATCATCGTGGAAACGATCGTATAAGATAAATGATAAATCTGCTCTAGAGTGACCCATAGTTTAACATCATCATATCACGGAATATTATTGTTAGTCTGAGTAAATTGTAGTATAAGACTGCATAAGATTGATCAGAAATCAGTTCCAGATCACACCCTTACTTGACATCAACATGTAAATCCCAGGACTATTGTTCACTTACCATTCGTTAACGGAAAACCCTCTCCTCTCCCACCTTTTTTTAACACTGCTAGACGCTACCTGTGTATAGCGGTTGACAGTAATACTGAAGACAATGAGGATTCATATCCGTTTCAAAGTATATATATTGAGAGTAAATAATATTGTTTCTATGCTATGCTAGTGGAATCAAAAAGTCAACAACATAAATATACAATATTGATTTACTGCTGATGCAGAGTTAACCTTACATTATTTTTTTTCCGTAGAGGACATCGGATAATATCATCGCAAAACATAATTTGAAAATATATGTTAGTTATGTACCTAACATGTATCAACTGATCACGAAATAGGCTGCAGCGTGTAATTCTTGTAAATTTATGGATAAGAAAAGCCAGACGAGTGCAGTTACACCGCCCCTCCCCGCACATACTGCAATAAGCCATTCTCATCGAACATCAGTAGATTTGGTGATAAATGGCACTACAGAGGCAAGAGAGCACAGCCGATCTAAGTATTTGCCACTACTGCACTAATGTAGACTGCTTCAACTGTTGATACAGATGAAAAGAGCCCTAGCAGTTGTAGTGTATTATTTAATACTGACCCGATTAGAGTCAGTCCTTCCGTATTAAAAATATAGATGATATAAAATTCACATCGGCTACTCCTGAAATAGATTACCTGATCCAATTCTCTCAAAACCAACCAGTTTGCATTGCAATGGTAGTTCGAAACCCTAATCTAATGCGCTTTGACCAAACGGCTTTTTTTTCTGAATTTAACTATTTCCGTATCTGTTCCAATCATTTCCCTCTGTGCTTACGGACAACCTTTAGCTTCACTTCATTCTTAAAGAAGTGTATTTTGACCATGTGATTTTCAAAGAAAAATCGCATTGCTCTCCAAGCAGGGAAGCAGCGCTTCATAAAAAAAAGATGTTAGAATTACGAAGACCAAGGTGTGCAAATAATGTTTCATCTCGGCTTTAGCCAAGCTCAGATCTTCGTTCCTTGGCCGAATCAGGAAGCTGAGAAAGCTGAGATTTCCAGAGGGTTTAGGCTACTAAACAAACCAGACTAAGAAGTCGGGCATTAGTGACTCTGTCAGCAGGGACTTTGGGAGCATTTGGGCACAGTATACTGAAAGGTTCTTGTGAATGAAAAGGGAGGAGAATATGTTTAGGAAAAGGAATAAGAGCAAAAGAGAGTAAAATCTAATGAGGCAAACGGATTAGACTGTGTGTGTTGGAGTGACTAGTGGAGAAAATTCCAAACATCCCTGAGTCTCCTGTCATCATTGACAGTTATAATCTATCAGTTAAGGAAGCAAAAATAGGACACAAAAGAAGAACTTTTAGCTATTTAACATCAAATACAATAGACAAACATGTCCGTAGTAAGCATTACAGAATAACCAATCAGTATGAAAAGTTAATCACAATATGAGGTACTGAGTAAAAGGGCACACATTGTCAGAACTTCTTAATCCCTTTCAAGGGCAAAGGTTGGAATGAAGAAAACTGTTAGAAACAGACATTTTTATTTACATCAACACTTCTTTTATCACCTATGTTGTTGATGACATGACCTTGCTGTGGACACTTAGACCTTTAATCTGCTGCTGAATGAAAGAAGAGAGATTGAAACCGATATCAGATCTGATATTTGATGGAACTTGATAGTCAACAATATTTGATGGAACTTGATAGTCAACAATATTTGATGGAACTTGATAGTCAACAATATTTGATGGAACTTGATAGTC
>JBCEWB010426572.1:0-13577 GCA_039654565.1 Peronia peronii | reverse complement strand
GGATGAATGAGGGGAAAAACGTTGGAAATAAGGGATAGAAAGGGCATAATTCACATAGCTGACAACTTAGCGTGTCTTATGCAGCAAGAAAACACGAATGAGACATTTTGATTGTCAGCCATATTGCCTCCCTTTGCTGTTTGAACATCTAAATGGATGAATGAGGGGAAAAACGTTGGAAATAAGGGATAGAAAGGGCATAATTCACATAGCTGACAACTTAGCGTGTCTAATGCAGCAAGAAAACACGAATGAGACATTTTGATTGTCAGCCATATTGTCTCCCTTTGCTGAGTATAGAGGTATCATCTAAGTACTATAAAGAACTTTTAAGTACAGCTTTTTCTTTTGTTATTTCAAACATCAATTAAAATTTTTTAAACATCACCCAAATTATGATAAAAATGTTTTTTTCTCATCTTGATAACTTTCCATTATTTTATTTATTTTTCTTTTGTGTGTCACTTGTTTCAAACAACAAGAGCTTAAAACTAAAATAATTAGATCAAACAACTGCAATGCAAGATATCTGTCCTCAAGTGACTGAGAGGAGTAGAACGCAACATACAGACAATGCAGTGATCAATATGTTTTACAAATCCGCTTTACAGACTGCTGTAACTTTTTCTTACAAATTGGGCAGGGAATACACATGAGCAAATGGAGAAAAAGTAGATATATCAAGAAAAAAAAGCAAAGGAAGTCATGAGTTTATTGACGCACTATATCAGGAGGTCGGTATATCAAAACTTAACACAATCTAGGAAAACTCTATGCACCCAATTTATAATCAACTGAAATATTCCAAAAGAATATTTTTCAGGTAAGAACTAATCATGAGCACTAAAGACATTCATTTCTGCCAGCAGCGGTACGCTCATCAAACTGAGGGAACATTCCTCGAGTCAGCCTTGTTCTGATGCTAGTCATGATATTTTTGTCAGCATGTAGATGTACATATATCTTACATATATATTGTATCTCATCAATTGTGAAGGAATTTCACTGAGGACATATAAAGTATATCTTCTCTCCTCTTATCTTAAAGTAATATTTTCTTTCTTTATCGTGCTTGCTTTGTATCTCATGCATTTGACAAGGTCAAGTAACTCAGCTGGCTGAAAATTGGTTCATTGCCAGAGTCAGTTTACAATCTCTCAAGTCATTTTTTTATTTTTTGAGGGTTCAAGTTATGATGCCAGGCAAGGGCCATAATCACCACAAAACAAATAACTTAATGTAACAATCATTATTTGTTTCACTAATGCTGTTTTTTATGCCAAAAACCTACTTCAGCCCAAATCATAGTTTTGACTTCAGACTAAAAGAGAGAGTAACCCTTAAAAACCTAATGGTTAAAATAAGCTCTGCAGACAAACTCTATTTTCCTCCAAAAGAAATTCTACTCACAACAGAAGATATATACACACTGACAAAGACAAAAATGTCACAAACAGCATAGGAACAAGACAGACTCAAGAAGCATCACCGAAACTTGATAAGTATATCTATCGATGGCAGAAATGAATTTTTGTAACACTTTCATTTAGTTTCTATGAACAACAATTATCCACTTTTTTCATCTATTCAAAATGATCTTTTGATACTTAGCCAGCTAAGACTTGCCTTCAACACTGAAATGGCTAAGTCAATGTAATCACAAGTTTAATCTAAGCCAAGACTCACTGTTCACATTTGGCAAGGGAGGACATCCTATGGCGCTGGTGACGATAGCTGGCGGAAAGCCCAGAGAAGGGCTGATCTTGGGCTCAATTTTCTGCGGTATCGCCGGCTTCTTGGGCTTGGGCATTGGAGGTCGGCCTCGCTGGCCATGTGCTATCATTCCCTCTTCCCCGTGCAGCAGCTGGTGGAATAGTCATACGCAATTAGCTGTTGCTGATCTTTGTACATATATATCAACACTGTTACTATTATAAATAAGCATGCAACTGTTGGGATACTCCACATAGACCTAGCTGATCTAGAAAAGGGGTAATGTTCTATATGCATTTGTAGCCTGAGCCAGGGAAAAAAAAAAAAATGCTCTTTATGCTTTTGTATCCTGACAACAACAAAGGAAAACATTCTTTGTGATATTTTTATCCTGACCTGGTAAAAGGAAAATGTTGTCTATAATTTTGAATCCTGACCCAGAAAAAAGAAGTGTTCTTTCTGACTTTAACTTGCTTGTCCTGAGTCAACAGTCAAACTCTTTTCTTCTCCAGTTAACCCTAAAAGTATCAAAAGGTCAATCTGGCCAAAGACACACTCATAATTCTATACACTAGAATTCCTTTTTCAGCCCACAGTATCATAACATGCCACCCATGCTGCTCAACCTTAAAACAGAAACTGTCAGTCTTTAACCTTACACAAGTCATATGGGCTGATCTGTTCAAAGACTTTGCTATCGTACTTTGCTTTGGAATTCCTTTCCACACAGCATACAATTTTGAAACATAAATATGGGGACTCATGACATACTTCTTTATAAGGCATGATTTGCCATTACTTTAGCAAAGAATATACTATTCTGTTATCACAGAAATTATTAATGTAGCATACAGCTGTTTCTGGGAGTTAAACACAAATATTTATGACATGATAGAGAAATCCTTAATCTTGAGCAGTTTCTGTTGACGTTCTAAAGATTATTATGGCTGTGGGGAAAAATGTTCACTGGAGCTGTCTCACCTGGTACTCTTCAAAACTGGTGAGGAAGCTGAGCTCATCAAACTCCACTGGGCACAGACTGGTCGAGTTTCCATCCTTTTCTCCAGGTTCCTCGCCATCAATCATGATGTCTCCGCCCGCTGCCACTGCTCTCCCAATATCTTTACCACCTGCACATCTGGCTCTCAAAGGCTGGTTAGGAAGAGCTGTCGATGCCACTGAATCACTACTTGATTCTGAAGGGCTCGGTAGTGTTAGAAAATCGGAGGGCCCATCTTTGCTCGATTCAGTATTCTTTGAGAGGGGTGTGGATACGACGTCAGAGGAATGGGACATCACTGAAGGATTTATGTGACATCGGTTCTGTTCTGTTCTCGGGCTAGAACAAGATCTTGTATTGTGCTGAACACCTGATCTGGGTGAGTGGTTGTGGGGTGAGTGAGAATGAGAGGATTTGTTCTTTGTATCAGAGCTCACTGAGGCCCTTGCTAACAGTTTACTACCCTGGCGTTTTTGAGAATCTAACAACACAGGATTTCTGTTAGCTGAAGAACAAGCTTGCAGATCTGTAACAACTGTCGGTACATGACTCAAATCCTCCAACTGTTGGCTCGAAACTTCTGCTTGAATAATGGAGGTGATATCATCCAAGAAATCATTTGCAGACATTTGTGCCGCTAAGTCACTGGATTGCGAGTTGGTATTAGACTTCCTGGGTCTTTGAGTACCACTCGCTGATGTACACTGTGCGTTTTCTAATCTCTCATCTGAAGAATTTTTCATTTCTTCTGCTTCCCCATTTTCTCTTTGACCAAAAATGTTCACACTTTTGCTGGAAGAATCTCCTCTTTCTTCTTCATTATCTTCCTCCCCACTTTGTAAATCTGTTTGACTCAACAAGTTTGTGATAACGACTTGATCAGTGATATCTCCGTTGACAACAGCTGTGTTCCGCATACTGGATTTGATGATCTCTTCTACTTCCTTCATGCTGTTTACCTCCCTTGTTTCCCTTCTCCCACTGTTTCTCTTCCCTTGAGGGTTTTTCTTGTCTGTAAGAGATTCACTAATCGAGGAAAAGCCCTTAATCTTACTGACACAGCCTGTGGCCATTTGAGTCAATCAAGTCTCAGCTGAGACAGATACACACAAGGCTCCTAGACGTCTGTCTAGGAGTGCTCCATGTTTATTTCAATAACACCTGATCAGTCCTTGTGGAATCGATGAAATCACTATTCTCCTATGTGAAAGCTGCTGGTAGATTAAGGTGAAATCTGTGAAGAGAAACAAGGAATGCAATGTAAATTTTCAAGCTTATTTTAAGATTTAAGAACTGAAAAGAAAAAGAATGGCACATACTGAAGTCTGCGTATTTTGTATAACAATGTGCTAGCATAGTTATAGTGGAATAACCAGAAAACGAAATGATGGAGGGAGGGGGAGGGGGGGAGGAGAGAAAAATTAAAACTAGAAGAAGTTAGAAGAGGAGGAAAAATGAAGATGAGGAAAAGGAAACCGTGTGTTTCTATGTGCTTTTATAATCGTTAGGCAATGGTGTGAAATGAATAGGATGTCGAATTTTTTTGTTTCATGCATAGCCTTACTGGTATCAATGGATAAAGAAGTGGATGTATGTGTACTTTGTTTTGGGAAAAAAACATTTTAGCTAAGTTTCGATTGTATTGGATATGTTCATACTCCTTAACAACATACAAGTTCATTTCTCGGACCCTATGATGATTAATAACATCGGGTGTCCTCAACGAAACCCGGTTTGACCTCTAGACTCATTTAACTCGGTCGAATGGCGGTTGTCCTTTCCAGAAATGAGTGAGGCTGGACTGTATTATTGTCTCCGTGGAGGAAGGAAGAGTTGGGGGGGGGGGGGGGGGGGTAACTGCTCCGGTCCTGACGTTGCCCCAAACAAAACTGAGCTTAACTAACCCTGACGTCATAATTAACTTGTGAGATTATAAGATGCCTAAAAAAAAACACGTAAATTCCCCGCTTCCGAGGAAATTTTAGGACTTATCTTTCCATTGTGTCCTGATCATGATTTGTTTCTTATCCCTCATTTGCAGAAGAATACCTGGAATCTGTTGAACTCACTTCTCACTTGCTCAAAGGTCGGAGGGGGGGGGGGGGGGGGATGGAGGGGCCTAGGAAGCGCCGTGGCCATGAGGTTAGGCGTTTGCTCCTCGGCGAAAAACTTTCGAAATTCGAATCCCACCAGGAGATAGGATCGATTCGAAGATTAGACCCCGTCTTTATTATTTTTTTTTCTAGTAACCCAACGGTCCCACAGCATCTTAGGCGAGGAAGCCCCGCGCCTAGTCCTCTCGGACAAAGGCAAGTATATTTTGGAGGTCCTGCATGTACGTTACGAACCTTCTTTCTTCTCTTCTTCTTGACATACAAAGGTTTATTACCGTATCTGGCACAATACATCCGTGATCATGCTGATGTACCGTTAAACAGCAACACAATCAAACAAACAAACGCACCTCAAAGAATCCTTGGCAATTAAAAATCGGATGAAGTGTAGGAGAGATGCCGCTGCCAGGGCAAAAGTTTCGAATTCTTAATTTCTGCCCACAAAACAATCTTTTCACCAAACCGGGCATGCACTTAAAGCCTATTTTCTTGGGATACTCCTATTTTTTTAGGTTTGAGGTAAAATCCTCTCCATCGTCCCGAACACTTACTGCAGGTTTTGTTTCTCCATCTTGTTCCAAGCACAATGTGGTTTTTAACCTTTCTCTGCAGCGGTCACTGACGACATGCTATGAGGATCCTGAATATCCACTTCGTGCTCAGTTACTTTTTGTCCGTCAGGCTTTACTCATTTGATTTGAACAATGAGGTGCCCCGTCACCTAAGCTTTCCTAAGAGTGACACTTTGTCTACAGACTTATCCATAATGTAAATTAGTGATGTGCCTTTGTCACCTTAGCTTTCTTATGGAATAAAACGACTTCATGAAATATCACTCTGAACCCTTACTTCACGGCGGTCACTGACAACAGATGTATAAAGAAACAATGTGGAATCCGCTGAGCTGACTTCTGTTCAATACAAAGGTTTGAGGCCAAGTCGGGTGAATTCCCTGCTCCCATCCCGGGAAATTCTTTGTGTGTTCGAATTTTCCTTCTTGTTCTGATTACAATTTCTTCAACTAAGTATAATTTGCTTTTAACACATTAAACTGATCTTATTTTTTAATTATTTTTTTTAAACACTTTCTTGGCGGATATATCGCAAAACTTCTGGCACATACAATGGAGTTGCTTTTGACCAGTCCTATCAATTCCCTTTGCTAGATGCAAAGGACACTGATCAAACAGTGTAAAGGATAAAAATAAATAAATAAATAATAAATAAATAAATATTTTTTTAAATTAAAAAATCACTTTTTCTCTTGTCATCTGAAATCCCGATAAAGAATTTTTTTTGATAAAATTATTACGATAAGAAGAAAACGATTTCCAAAATTAATTTTTGTAGAAATTTTTCAAGTACATTTGAATTTCTCAAGTAAAGAGCACAAGAATGACCTACTCTACCTTGTGCCTGGCAAAGGTGAAACAATATCATCATGATCAACAACAACATCAACAACAACAACAATCCGCACTGCTGATGGAGACCGTTTTTCACTAACTTTGTTACTTTCCTCTTTCTCTCTAGCCAATATCAAGTACTACTGGACAAATCTAGCCTAATAGCGCCGATCAGGAAATTCCCCTCACTTCAATCCACGTCACAAATACTATCACTGGTGATGACGACAAGTACATGTATAGTATGAATCCCACATAATGCATTGTCTACAAGGAACTAGGACTTCTGTATTGTGTATACTGACTTGTCAAAGTTACAAAAACGTTCCAGCTAAGCTTTGTTAAAAGATATAAATAAGATACAGATACAATCTTCCAACATACCACAAGTAACCTAACTGCTGTTGATTATTTAATTCCACAAGTATCAATGCGCTGACGTGGCCCGACTCCTTTATCATAATGTTATATACTTTGAAATGGACTTTTTTTTTTTAAGCAACACAGTTGAGTAACACTGTACTGTGGTCAAGTGGTTGGGGATCAAAAGTTCCGGGTTCGAATCCTAACTGGTCCCAACATTTTTGTCCATGAGGAAAGACAAGTTACACACACTTCTTGACCATTTTATGTAGTCACCCTGTCTGCTCCTCAAGGAGCTGATGTGCGTTTGGTTCTATCGGGATAATAATAGATTGTAAAGCACTTAGAGCTATACTGTACGGGGACCCGCGCTATAAAATGCTCTCTATTATTACTATTATATTGCACTTCTTCAAAGCATAACTGTCACTCTCTAACCACGAATATGAATGACGTCACAGAAACTCTGACAGTTTCTATCCATACTTTTTAGGGATAATTTTATCATTTGACTTAATTGGTTCCAGTCATGATGATAAGATAGAGATCAACTGCGATTCTTTCTGACAAAGATGCATGTTATATCATTGACTCTGAGTCATATACGTTATGTACGTTTGGATGGCAGCGATGCTTCAACAATGGGCTTAATTGTTAATCACAAGATCCAAGCTTGGGTGACAAACTTACATCACTTACTCAAATCACGTGAATAAAGCATGGGGAGCAAAAGCTGACTCTTCATCACAAATTCTAAATAAATAATTTTTTTAAAAAAATCATAAGAGGAAAGCTTGAGTGACAAAGGTACATCATTAATATGAGCCACTGTGACTGTCAGCTAAATCACTTCCCTTTGCCAAATACAACAGGCACAATATAAGACAAACAATGTAAACAAGGAAGGGGGGAGGGTGAGAAAAAAAAAGGGGTGGGGGGAGGGGAAGACACTTTTTCCCTTATTATTTGAAACGTGATGGAAAAAAAATTGAAAAAAAGTATCACGAGAGGAGAGAACAACAACAACAACAACAACAATAACAACAACAACAACAGCAACAACAACAGCAACACATTTTTATCACATGGTGAATTTTTTCAAATAACAAGAGTGAAAGCGATATTTCTTCTCTTTGCATTGCATCCATTATGCCTCTTGTCACCAGCAAAGGAAGTAATTTGGCTGCAGGGATCAAAAAGGCTCATTCAAATCATATCAATAACGCCTGATAGACAAAAAGTGACTCTTCACCATAAACTTAAATAACAAACGTAAGGACATATTGATAAAAACTATATTTCGTCAGTGATGGACTCGTTCTATAGCCTATCTCCAAGTGGCCAGTAGAGATTTGATCCGGTGGTGGCTGAAACTGGACACTTTAACAATTTATGGCGCAAGATAATGGAGCTTTTCAATGGGAGATCGTTGTGACTAGCTCAATTACTTCCCTTTACCAAACACAAGAGGTGTTGAGCAGCAGTGTTAAGAAGAAAAAATCATCTAACTTCATGTCATTCGAAAGATTGATCATAAATAATAATAATAAAATTATGAAAATAAGAAGAAACAGTTTCCTTATTGCAGGAATTTTTGAGACTTTTTCATGACGCAAGTTTCAAGCAAAGAGTGCAGGAGTGAGTTTTTTTCTTCTTCTTCTTTACACTGCTTGTTCAACATCTCGTGTCTGGGAAAATGAAGAAATAGGACTGGTCAAAACGGATTCCCATTAGAATCCGTCAAAACAGTTCCACCATTTTTTTTTTTTTTTTTGTTCTCCTGTCTATTATTCAGTTCTAACAAAGACAAAGACAAACCCTATAATAATGACCCATTAGTATTTATTGGTCACAAGCCAGTGTTTGTGCACTGTAAAAATTATTTACAGCCATTTGCTGTGAACTTATGATAATTTTACCGTACAATTTATTGCAAGATTTTTTTTTCTGCAATTTTACAGTAAATGCCATCTATAATTTTGGTATTTTTTGATGCCAAATTTTTGTCGAATTTTAACACCATAGCTTATACAATATTTTAAAGCAAGTGAACTTTTTGCTGTCATTTTATGGCACAACTCTGGCATTTTTTGGTGCCAAAGTTTTGCCATATTTTTACATGAAAAAATGTCAGTGCATCTTGTGTCTCAATGTAAAACAAAGAAATCCAAGATTTCTAACATGTGATAACTTAACCAATGAAGCGTTCACAAATACGTAGCCATTTGGGTATTGCTGAGAGTTAGAACAAACCCCCTATTCACAGACAATGTGTTCCTCAGTGCAAAACAAATAGACGCTGAAAACCTCTACAATGCAAATACTCACAATATTAAACAAACGAAGTATTTACTGCTATACACTCTGTGACCATTTGGGAGAATGGGAATGTCCATTGTTTAAAGCGCAGTGTGTTCCTTAATGCAAACAAATAATATAAATCAAGCCGTATCTATTGTCCAAAAATTCACACAACATTAAACAAAACGAAGTGTTTGCTACTCAAAACCCTGTGAACACTGTCCAAAATGCCCTTCCAACATTTCTTAAAGGGAAGAAGTCCTAAGGAGAGAGGAGCGAGGGGAAAGGCAAACTGAAAACAACAACAACGATTTGAATCACTGATATTTTACAAAATAGCGACAATTTAGGACACGTGGACAGCGGAAATCTGCTAAAGAGCGGGAGAATGACATCTCTGGCAGTGGAGATTCTGAACGTCATTTGTCTATAGTGCAATGTGTCCTTCAACGACTTCAACTATCAGGTGACAACTGACCAATCTATTCTATAAATCTGCAACCAAACCCTTAAGAGGCTTATGGACTCGAAAACTGTTGAATGTATCCATCTGAAATTTGGCACATAACATTGTTGCATACAAATCTGTGGTTCTACTTACATAAAGCCGACAAAAGCTTACTATGTTTGATGTTATTCTAAAAAGGGGAAAATAATTGAATAGTAAACTCGCAAAAGTGTTTGATCCGAATTGTACGTCGATAGAATGACGCGTTCAAAACACCAAATTTAGTAACATTTAGTTAAATCGTCCAAAATATTAACATCGCGGTGAGTACGTTGGCCACACACTTCAAGTCACAGGGCAGTATCGGGTTGACTTATATTTCAATAATCTCCCACGAAGGCCGTGGGTTCTCCTCTAGTTTAAAAAAAAAATAATCTCCTACGAAGGCCGTGGGTTCTTTTCTCGTGTTGTAAATGCGCTAAACATTCACCATGACGTGGTCAACTGAAAGAGTCAGAATAAATCCACTGTTCACAGTGCAGTGAACAGAGAAGCTCGGTGCTTCTGTCGCCCTGAAAAAAAAAAAAAAATATATATATATATAAAATCTAGCAAAAGACACACCCAAAATGACAACTTACCACAGGTAAACAAAGCGCACTGAGAAATTCAGAACAAAGTCCACTGTTCACACAGCAAATGTCTTCATCAATGTCAAAACACAAGCTGAGTATCTTTATCGTGTACTAATTCTTACAATGTCAAACAGAAAGAGTTTACTGCGACCGCTTGACCACTGAGAGATTCTGAACAACGTCTATTCATCAGATCAAGGTACTAGCAGGAAGAATGAAAAAATAGGAACTGTTCAATCGCCTGGTTTTTCATGTAACAATCCATCTGCACTACTTCGTTACGCCAAAAATAAACCAGCGGAAGGAAACAACACAATGCTTCGCCCGGAAGGAAAAAAAGTCAGAGGGAAATTCGGAGCGAAAATGTAGGCCTTGTAGCCAGGATAACCTCATAAAGAGTAGAATGGCCAGGTTTTACTTGATTAGTCCAAAGAGGTCACATGACTAAAGCACATTAAAATAATGATTTCAATGGAGGCATGTTTTGACCAGGCTTATGACTTCCCTTTGCCAGACCAATCGAGTGTTGAATAAGCACTTTAAAGAGGGAAAAAACACGTTTGCAGTCTGCATGAAATGGACATCGTCAAAAAATCCGAAAAATTCAACATATAGGTGAATGCTTTCTTCTTCTTGCGAAAATCATCCAAAATGCCATCATCGAGGTGCGCACACTTGCCATACACTTTAAACTACAAGGCAGTATCGATTTGAGCTATATTTAATACTCTCCCATAAAGGCCGTGGGTTTTCTTCGGCTACTTCTCCTTATGCGCGACGCAATGTTGCGCCGCCCGAAAAAGATGGCGCTCCAACATCAATGAAGTAAGATCAGGTAAGACTGCGCCGCGTTTAAAGAGATAGTCTCATACAAATCTTACTTGATTGGTTTTGGAACGCCATTTTTTTTTCGGGTGATGCAACTACGCGTAGCGCTTAAGGGAAAGCACTCTCTTACTACATACAAAAACAAGCAAGAGGAATGAAGGCATTCACACAGCTGAGATAACCACCACGTCAGGAGGCTGAAAAGCTTATACAAACATTATCATTATCAACGCATTCACTGGTCGCGGCTGTCACACAACAAAATCCGTTTGGCTGCAACTACGGCCGATCCCAGATATCCACCTGGCTTGTCCTCAACCACTCGACAGTGTTCATAATCTAACTTAATGATTCCCGAACTGTTCAGACCGCCGCCCACTTGGACCCCAGACGACTTTCGCACGCCCTCCAATCGAGAAAATTCATTTCAGATTTCTCTTGAGTCTTCGTAAAAACACATGCTCCCAAATTCAGAATTTCATCATTTAATCTTTGAAAAGCTGATAGAAACGTAGTTCTGAATAGCGTTTTTCCTTTTCAATGTGCATGGACATACATGTAGTTAATCACTAATCCTATGCCACTTAGAGAACAGTAATGTGCGACAAGCGAGCGGATTATGCTCCATGTATCTTTAATTCTAACGACACTGCTCCATCTCCTGACCATGATTCCCCACCCATCCACAGTCCCCCTCCTCTAACGCCCCCTCCCCCTCCAACCTTTCAGCGGCCCCTTGGAAGCTTTCATCGCCCCCTACCAGGAGACGGTATCGCCCTCTTTGAGAATCACTGATCTAGGGAAAACTCAGGCAGATTTGACCCTCCCTAGAGCTGGGAAATCTAACAAGGAAGTTAAACACATCATGGTAAAAAAGGTCAAATTTCCGAGTTGTTCAGGGTTCCTGTACTGAATACAAGAGCTCAGGGGAATCAATCCGGCTAAAGCTGGTGTAGTTAGGAAAAGAAAAAAAAAAAAGACCCGCCTTTACTTAATAGGACTGCAGAATACCGTACTGATGATCACAAGACAACTATAGTACTGTGAACTGCAAAGTGAATACCATCAAGGTATCATGACTACTACAAAAGTACCACGGCCTCCAAAATACTGACTATTACAAAAATACCACGGACCACAGACTACTGATTATTGCAATAGTACCATGGCCTATAGAATACTGATTGTTACAAAAGTAGCATGGACTACAGAATACTGATTATTATAAAAGTACCATGGACTACAGAATACCAATTTTTACGAAAATACTATGGACTACAAAAGAATACTGACTATTACAAAAGTACCACGGATTAGATAATGCTGACCATTTCAAAAGTATCATGAACTACAGAATACTGACTATTACAAATACTGTCGTAATCTGTGATTCCAGTAAATAAGCAGAGACTACAGAATACTATAGATTGTGCAGGACTGTAAACACTGCAAAGTTACTTTGTTGGATGTGAATGAAAAAATATCGTCAAAACTCTGTCCGATCCCGCATAAACTAACATGGACCATAGAACACAAAATAATAATAATAGTAATAATAATAATAATAATACAGGGAGGGAGAAAGACAGAAAGAGAGAGAGAGAGTATTTATTTATAGTGCTTATCCTCGTTACTGTTACAGTTTCTATACGCCTTTCAACCTCCTCAGGGATGGTTATCTCGGTTATCCTCGTACTGTACAGATGCTTAAGTTTCTAAACGCTTTACCATTAAAAAGCTATCCAAAGAGCATACCCAATGAAGACACTCATACAAATTCTCAGCTTCCTGGGAAGCACAAAAGATGGCTGCCTGTAAGGCCCTCATATCCTTATCCATCTAACAATAATATTCATCGGATCGTCAGGCAATGAGTGTATAACATCTTTCCCACTGATAAAAATGTCGGGATCCGTGCCAGGTTTCGAACCCAGAACTTCTGATTCCGATACCGAGGACGCAACCACAAGGCCACCGACACCGCAGAAGTACCTGTCGGACGAGAGAGGCAATCAAAAATGGTGTCCACGTTGGTTGTTGTTGTTGTCTTTCATAATTGTCTTCACATGTCTGCCCAGTTTTGGTACAAAGAAAAGTTTTTGGTTGGCAAATGTTGCCCAAACAGCAGCGTCTCCGCTGACTCTCCATCCGATGTTTGAGTGGCTGGAGTTCTTGCGTAATGTACCCAGGGGACCTCCGAAAAAAACCCGCCCGTATCCCATAGAGCTAGCAGTATCCTACCCAAGAAACCAGGGCACCGCTGAGTCGTAAAAAAAAGAAACAGAAATGGAAGTTCCAATTGTCCCCCCCCCCCCCCAACCTTCAACTCCCGGATAAGATTCGAACCCATGATGCAAGTTTTTCGTCGAGGAGTAGACGTCGATTCTATCGGTCATGATGCATATCTTAAACGCTTCATACCACAAAAGTATCTGCTATACAGTGGATTTGTATCATTAGACCAATGGGAGTCGTTCAGTCTCTTTTCACATGTATAGTGATGTGTCGAAGAAGGGAAAGAAAAAAAACCAACAACCAAAAAACCCTCAAACAGGAACACTATGATATTAACAACACACCATAATGAAAATATACAATACACAAAACCGGTACTACTGGGGCAGGTTCCAGTCATATATGTATGTCTGTGTGTGTGCATGTGGACAAAAGAAAAACAGTGCATGTGTTTAATGGGAGAAGGGTGCGGCCGGGGGGGGGGGGGGGGGGAGGTTCCCAAACCCCCAACCCGTTTTTCAGGGAAATAGGAAA
>JBCEWB010426245.1:803-20214 GCA_039654565.1 Peronia peronii | reverse complement strand
TAATAGATTGTAAAGCGCTTAGAGCCTGTACAGGGATAAGCGCTATATAAATGCTCTCTATTATTATTATTATTATTTCATGGATACCATATTGGATATCTATTGGATCTGATAGATTGGATACTCCCAAGAATATTTTGCATATCATTGGTTGAAATAGGCTGATGGCAGCCAATGAAAGTTAGCATGAAAGAAACTAACAGTTTCGTTATAATAAAGACGTAGTATCATATCACCCTGTTTGGCAACGTAATTGATGTAGTAAGATCTGGATCACGGCTACTGAAACAGGTTGAAAACAGAAGAGGCTTTTCAGTTTAGCGATACTGGCCTATGCCTGCTTGTCGAACAAACTACAATGCCACATCCCTAAGCTCTACAGTCTAGACATCCTCCCCCCCCCCCCCCCCTCAAAAAACCCAAGCAGAGCAAATGCACGAAGACATCTTATGACCACAAGTTTCCTCTACAAGAAAATCGTTATCTGCGAGCGACAGGGACTGCAACCTGCGACACAGATACCTTTTTTACCTGAACCCTCTACAACCCAGTGTTACAAATGTGATACAGTAGAACACCAATAAACACTTGTTTAGTTTTGATGAGATGGTGACAGAGGGGTGTGACCGGTTTGTCCGCTGTTCTGCCCTCTTCTGACAGAACGTCGCGTATACACATCTAGGTCAAATTAGATTTTTATCAGATTCGAATTTTCGATGTCAGGACGCATTTTTTGTTCTTGCTTCCATGTCTGCATCTTGAAAAAATAAAGATTTTATATTTGCATCTGTATTAAAATGGTTCTTTACTGAGTAACAGATTGGAACTTTTTTTGTTGTTTTTGGGGGGGCTCTCCTATAAAGTTTGATTTTCCCCATATGCGATGTTTTGTCAGAAGAGGGCAGTGTTTACATCACATTCGTGTTAAACATGTCAAAATCTGTATACGGTATTGAAGGTATTGATGTAAACAACGACCAAGGAGAGCCATGTTCTGTCACAGTCTCATCTACAGAAATGAAATACCCAAATGCTGATTTTTACTGATGACCAATATTTTGTCGATCTAACTAATAATTTATTGTCTCAGTATTTTTGTCTCCACATAATATGTACAAGGAAGTGTGGAGGTATCTTACATAATATAGTACGCCGTGTCACCAATTGTCAAAGAAATTTCTTTTTGAGGACAAATAAGGTTTGTCTTGTTTTATCTATTTTACTTGAACTGATCTTAGTATTGTTTGGAAAGTAATACAAATACAAAAGTTTGAAGCTGAAGGCCTTGAGGAGATCGACTGATGCCATGATACTTGTAGAATTAAAAAGGACGTGAGTCACAGCGACTATCAACAATGTGAGAAACCTACGACAGATAAAATCGTATTTCTTTCCCTTATTGTTTCCCTGTTCTGTTCTCCAAATGTCAATTACTAAATATATCTATGTGTTTCATGTGTTAAATTGCTGCGCTCAACAATCTCTAAACATCTTCAAATGAAATATTTAGCGTTATATTATGATATAGATTACAACAAGGGTGCCACTGTCTTTACCTTGCCAAATTTATGGACAAACCATGACTAAAAACAAACCCAGGTATACAAACTTGGTAAAATAGGAACGTGGGTGAAACACCGAGGAACCACCGTGATGGTTGGTATTATGCCAGGAGTTCACGGGAAGAAAGGGCAGAATCACAATTTTTTTTTCCTTTGTAAGTGAATTTCCCGGTCTTCTGATTAGATGTAATGCCATCCGTTTCTTTATGTAAAAATACTTTTTAAAAAATAAACATAATTACATCGCAGTAGCACTTTAGTTCATAGTTCTTACTTGAAACTGTGAGTCTTCAAAGTGAAACACTGGGATTTCGGTCTAAATTCACAATTAACGACAATCCCCGATCTTTTCCGTGGACTCCCAAATATTTATGATCCGTCAGGCTGAAAAAGAAAAGAAAAAGAAAACTTACCCGCCCGGAGCTGTCCTCCGTTAAAGGCTTGCCATTCTTCCACCATTTGGTGGTGGGGCGAGGGGATCCCCGGGCCGGGCATTCCAACTGCACATAGGACGTCACCTGGCCCACCTTCAACTTGACATAGTGCATTTTATCTGTCCAGTAAATATTCTTGTTCTTTTCTATAACAGAAAAGAAAGAAAGAAAGAAAAGGTAATGAAGAAATTGCTGGCAAACACAATGAATTACAATAAAAGCAAATGTTAAACTGAACTGCAGGAACATAAAGTAAATCAACTGCAAGACTATTCTTGAACTGAATAATATATTAACTGGCAGAACTTTTTTTTGTGTGTATGGAAAAAAAAAGTGGAAAGCAACAACAGGGATTGTAGTCAATCATTCTGCAGCTATCAATGTTCCTACGGCACATCGACCCCAGATACCCAATGTCTGAGTCTGCTGCCTACATAGTACATGTATCGTAAAACAAGACAACTTGTAAACCTAATACATGGTTATTCGTGAAAATACTGACTCACAAAACCACCTCCTGATCAATGATAATAGGGGTGGGGGGGGGGGGGGGAAACAATAACAATGTTGTAGTCGCTCATAAAAGTTAAATCTACAAAATGTTAATGTTTGTATAGACATGTGGACCTCAGATTCTCAATTTACTTCATACACTGTATGTCGTCAAGCGTCCATCTCAAACACGTAGGCAGTATCCACAATATCTGTGGTCTGAAATCCCCAAATCGTAGGCTCCAAACCAAAACGGAAAGATACCATAAAAAAATTCGTTCAGTATACTGATATAGTGGCCGGTGAAGGATAGGCAATTATTGACCAAAACACATCTATTTTGTATGGTTTCACTTCATGGAGGAAGGCTTTAATCAGCTTCGCAATTTAAAGATAGAAGCGCACTATATTGTGTCTTAGAGGCCGCGCAGTAGTGGATAAGGAAGATCTCTACAATTCATTTGGGAGCTCATATAATTTAATGGGGATCAGAAAGAGGAGAAAAAACAAACAAGCAAACACATACGATGTACGAAGACTGTCAGGTTTGCTGTGACTAGTGACTAGGAACGGGTTCTCTGCCTACATGCAAAAATACTCACTCTCTCTCTCTCTCTCTCTCTCAAGAGCGCTTTTATAACCTGCAACTTTAATTGGGCTCCTGAATTTCTCAGATTTTCCTTGGGGGAAAAAAAACCGCTCATTTACCGCATTTCAACTATTACCTCAACTGTGATACTCGCACAGGGGGCAAGTTGGCGGAATAGCTGAAATATTTCAAATTAAAGACTATTTTTTAGCTTTTTTCCCTTGCTTTGATTCTCTATTGCCATTTTACGTATGTGCGCTCTTTATTTCAGAAATTGTGTGCCATGGTGGGATTAATTTTTTTTACACAAAAAAAAATGGAGGGAATGGAGAGTTGTCTCGGAAAATGCGTTTTCCCTAAAAAAAAAAAGTTCCGTTTCAAGTAAACCGAGATCTAGTTCTGCGGCCACTTTTTCAACAACCTAGCGAATAAAATGAAGTCTTCTAGAAAATGAAGTAATGCAACAGTCTGTGTTTCAATGTTGAAGAAAACTGTAGGCCTCTTTCAATAGATGGAAAATGTAACTGATCTTTTGGTTTGTCAGGATTTTAATTGGTAGCCTTTTGAAGAAGTTTCCAAGTCATAGTTTTGTAGATGAGATTTTTAGTTCAGCCAAAATGCTAGAGACGTAAAGTCTCTGTTGCTGTGGGGATATGTGCTCCTCAGGTGGTAACAAAGATTAAGGATTTTTAATTTAAGCTATAATTTAACAAATGGACATGGTCAGGATTTTAAATGGTAGCCTTTTGAAAAACACTTTCCAATCATAGTTCTGTAGATGAGACTTTTAGTTCAGCCAAAACGCCAGAGACAAAATCTGTGTTGCTGCGGGGATGTATGCTCCTCATGTGGTAACAAAGATTAAGGATGTTTAATTTAAGCTATAACACAACAAACGTACACAGTCTTGAAAAGAGTTAAACTATGTTGAAAGGGGCGTTTGGCGGTCGTACGTTATAGATTGGCAATTAAGGGAGGAAAGGATTCATATCTAAAAGTACTTCCTCAGACCGGACAAACGGGACCCCCCCCCCCCCCCCCCCCGTCCCCTCCCCCACCTCCTCCCGGAGTCCAACTGCCCAAAACAAGAAGTGAAGGGGCCACAGAGAGAGAGAGAGAGAGAGAGAGAGAGAGGGGGACGGTCGGTGAGCGCAATTTTGTAGCAGACTGGCGCTCGCTAATTTAGATTCAGCTGTTTTCAATTTCTATCCTCTTCACTTCAAACTTCTATGGCATAAGCCACCAGTTGTAGATGAGCACTCTTTCTCTCTCTCTCTCTCTCGCTCAGTGCTAACCCTACCGTCCCGTGCCAACCAGCCAGCGTATCCTACCTCGTCCTCAGTACAGGGACACTCACTGGCAGTACAAGAAAGAAAACTTCATCCAACGTGCCGGCACTAGAGGTCCGTGAAGATCTTTTGAACAACTTAATTACGCGTGTCCTTCAGAACTCTTTCATCCTGACCGTCTTTTGCTTCTCCTGTTATAGTCCCTGCTGCTCCCCTCATAATTTTTCTCAAGTCCTCAGTCCTCAAGTTTTAACTAACTTTCACTCCTAAACCTGCGCGCGCCTAAGTTTATGGGAACGCCCGGATGAAGAAGTTGAAGCACGCAAAGATTCTCTCTCTCTCTCTCTCTCTCTCTCTCTCTCTTTTCACTTTCTATTCCATCTTCGTTAAAACTGGACAGGATAATGACTTGTTCCTTCTCTATTCTCCAGTGAGTTCCCCTGCTCCCACCCTGAAACTAGAGTGAGAGAAAGAGAGAGAGAACGAGAGCGAAAGAGAGAACGAGAGACAGAAAGACAGAGAAGAGAAAGAGAAGGGTATAAAAAAAGGAAATGAGGAGAAAGAATGAGAAAAACGGGAAGAATCTGGAAAAAAGAGAGAGAAAGGGAAAGAGAAAGTGAGAAAAAGAGAGAGATGAAGAGAGAAAATAACAAAGGAGACAGAGAGATAGAGATAGACAGAGAACGAACCAGAAAAAGAAAGAGGGGGGAGAGAGAAAGAAAAAGAAAAAATAGAAAACAAAAAACAATCTACTTTAACTCCTTTCTTTCTCCCAGCACCCCCCCCCCCCCCCTTCCCCAGTTCTAGCTCACCGTCGGAGTCTGATTGGCATTGTATACGAGCGTGCACACGTCTTTAAAAATGTGGAATGGAATGCACAGGTCTCTATAAACTATCCCAATTGTAGAAAACGTTAGCTAAGGTAATCTGCAGGCCGACAGACATATTACAGGTAACTGGGTAACGAACGTCCAGTGTCGCGGCTGCTGCTTTCCCCCAGTTTTCACGAGTGTACCTGAACCTCCCCCCCCCCCCCCCTCTCTGTGTGTGTGTTTCTCTGTGTCTTCCATCTATTCACTACACTGTATTCCTCGTTCACCCCGCACCCCCATCCCCCTTTCCTCTTGCGTTCTCTTTCTCCCTCTCTCCCCTTTTATCACCATTCAAATATTCTATGCCTCCCTCCACATCGTTTATACTCTTTTTATCACTTCTGTCTCTCTCTCTCTCTCTCTCTCACCCATCCACTGTCTGTCTCTCTCATTCTCTTTTCTCGCCTCTTTCTGTCATATACAATTCCTAAACTCTATAGAACAACCAAGAAATCTTAAGTTCTTTGTTGAAGTCCAAAAACCCAAACATGAACCCCATGGCCGACAGATTAAGACATGCCATCTCAAGAGACATGCTAAAGTAATGACAAATGGTCAGCCTTTGATCTGTCCATACCGACAAGTACGCACATACCCTTGCAGCTATATGACTTTGTCATTACCAGCCACTTTCTGAATAGGACTGAATCTGTCTTATTTGGTGAAGTCGGCGGGGAATGAGAGAAAGAAAAAACAGGGAGGGGGGGGGCTCAGCAATCTACTCGTACCTTTGCTCTTCTTTCTTTCTCCGAGCACTCCATCGCTATTCGCGAATTTCATGACAAATTTCATGGTATTTGTTAAAAAACAAAAATAATAAAATTGTGCGTCTCGTGGCAAAAAAAAAGACAACAAAAAACGATATCCTACGACAAATGAATGTTATTCTAACAAAAAGATGTATTCAGCACTATCAGTTTTTACGAAGATTCTTTTCTACTAACCTTGGTCACATCTTCCCTCTTCGAAAATAAATAAATAAATATAAATATAAATAAAAATTGAATTTCGCAATTTCAAAACATTTTAATTTTTTTTTTTAAATCAAAGCAAAGAAAATCAATGCATTTTAGGTCTCTTGATGACAAATCTGGGCGTTCTACTGTCGAGCACTTGACATAAATCAACCCTTGCAATTTCACCTCAGGGAAAAGTTGCTTCCCTTTACTAAGGCTTCGGCCTGAACACCAAGCGTTGTAGCGGTAAAACAAAGGGGAGGTAAGAAGCTGTAGTAGTGGTCAGAGTCGATCAGCACCAGCGAGGAAACCTACCACATCGACTTTCAAAAAACATCATATCAATACTGGCGGGTAGGTCTTCAACAGACTGGAGGGATGCCTACCACACGTAAACTAGATCGGAGCCTCCCTTTCCTTTTGGTCTTACCCACCTCCCGTCTCTTCTTCAAACAATACAAACAGCAAGGATGAGAACATGTTAGCTTTCCAGTAAAACTGTGAACTCCTTATTTTGGAGGTTCCAAAGTTAGGAGACAAATGGGGACCGTTGTATCAATTGGCCTGATCACTCCACATACTGAAATAATAATGTCTTCACAGGGCGGTCACCATGGTTTTAACTATGCAACTGTATGTGATACAAACACCAAATTACATGTAGTTCAGAAAATGAACAATCCACCAAAAACCCTTAAAACAAACAAACAAACAAATAAACAAAAACAAAAAAGTAGACCAAACTGGCCGGGAACGTTTGGAACTGCAGCGAAATGGAAGCCTTATAAAGATGACTCTGAGAGGAAGTGGGAAAGTAGCGACTGCTGGAAAGATGGGGGTGCAAAGAGGAATATACGCGAGACATGAAACAACAACTGAATTCAGAAAATGAACAACAAAGAAAAAAGGAAACTGCCGACGATCAGGAGGGCAATGCCTGACCAGTCCAGACTACAGAGGGGCTTCACTTGTTGATTACGTTTTGATTGGCCGCCGCTGCTCTAAACCATCAAGTAAATGCAGTCAAACGAACTGACAGTCCGGGAAAAGAGACAGAGAGAGAGTGAGAGAGAGAGAGAGGGGGGGGGGGGAGGGGGGCAACAAAAAACTTAAATATTTCCAGAAACTATCAACGGGGTCAAAAAAAAAGTAGCCCATGTTCAGCAAACTACAATACATCGATCTTCCTGTTTTTGGAGAAGTGGTAGATCCTGAGAGAGAGAAAGAGAGAGATAGAGATAGAGAGAGAGAGAGTGAATGAGTGAGTGAGAGACAGGGGGAGAAAGAGAGAGAGAGAGACCGCTAACACGTTCGGTGACAGAAATAATTACCCTAGTAAAAATGACACTGCTTATGTCTCTTAAAATTCCATTTGGTAAGCCCACAGCCGTGAAAGAAATCACAGAGACGAGCTTCAAGTCTCCCCCCTCCTCCCCCTTTGTCCCCTCTGCCCCATGACTCCGAATCCTCCCTATTCCGCATTCTCATTCAAAATAAATAAACAAATAAATAAATAAAAAATAAATAAATAATGCAAACATCTTAACTGAAGTACTGCCACTCTATTACTCTTAATTTCCACTGAAGGATAAGGCAGTCGTGATAACTTTTTTAAGAGGAGAAAAAAAAAAACCGTTTTCTCAAAGATTCCATTACCATAAACATTCCAGGACTGAGGTAATCAAGACATACGCCCCCGTTAAATTAATTATCAAGAGCTGTAAACTGAAGCAGTTGTACATCAGTGCCCACGCTCTCCATTTCGCCAGTCTATCACACTGGAATCTGACATTGTGAGAATAACATCGAATATTATCAAAACTCAGAATTAGTAGAAGTTGCGCGTGTCAAGGTTTAAGGCTATTCGTACTTTAAGGGAAAAAACAACAACAACAGTTTACAATTAATCAAAGGTGTAACAAGATAAATAGCACTGCGTGTGTTGTCTAGAAGGGGATTCTATGCAAAGTATGAGTGAGTCTTTCACCTCGTCAGCCCTTCGACATTTCTAGGGTTAACGTTTGATTTATCTATCCACCCTTTTTCCCGGAGTGGCTCTGTCACCCCCCCCCCCCCCCGCCCCAACACAATCCCTCCCAATTCAGAAAATATTTATTTCTTCACAACTCAAAATACATGTACAACTGGGTGTAAAAAATATATTTATGAATATATGCACACCATAAGCCAAGTAACAGCGGAACTCTGAGAGAATAGAATCTGGCATAGCTGGAATAACGTGGAAAACTATCTGAAAGGGGAACGCATAAATTGTTAGAGCCGCCCCCTGCCCCGTTGCCCGGTTGATGACAGTCTACATTCCTGGAGCTGGGAGGGCCTGCTACTTTCCCATGTCATCCCGCCGAGGGTGGCAGCTGTAGAGTTGCTGGGGAAAAGATCACTAGGCCACACGTGCACATCCAAGTCTTAAACCGCTGGTGAGTTCCCTCCTTAATCATGGCATTAGACCACCGCCACAAAACTCATCAAAGTGGTCTTCCCACTGCCTGTCTGTCTGCATGACTCCTTAGGTCTCTGACCATGTTATGTATGAGGAATGGAAGTGCGAAGGGCATTAAATGATCAGATTCCAGTTATGAATAAACTTATGAATAAAATATGAGTTTTTCTATTATTTCTAGCCTGTTTTGGTTGGGATGAAACTTTATTTGGATCTAATTTTTTTTTCTCCACTTTTTTATTCTCTTTCTGGTAAGATGAAGAAACAGGCAGCTCGTGGCTAGGCTTTTAACTATAGCAGGATGCATAGCATTTACACACACACACACACACACACACACACAAGTGAAAATGACATAGAATTATATGTATTTTCACTCCCCACATACAGCACTTGACACATCAGGGAAATGGTCCTGCAGAATTCCTACTTATCATTTCAATTTCGTTGACATAATGAACATCTTTTTTTTTTAATCAGCAACTTCTCTTTGCCAGGTTTAAGAGGTATGACATAAGCATTGCATAAAAAAAAGAGGGGGGGGGGGGAAGAGGAATCGGCTATTCTCTTATTTGAAAATGAGTGACAGAAAATTTTGAAAAAATTACCATATAACAAAAATGTGTCTGAGTTTCTGGTTGTTTGTTGTTGTTTTGGGTTGAGTTTTTTTTTGTTTTTTTTTTTTCCCTCATCGTTAGAATTTTTTTCCCCATAAATTTTTGCTTCTTGAGCTTGACAAAGGGAAGTAACTTAGTTGGCTGAAAAAATGGCTCATGTACCTTACTTTGCTCCTCTCTATGATCTTCCAACTGTCTTTGTAGATCTTTTGCCACCTACTTTTCTGTTTGTGCATGTGTCTCATGGTAATATACCTTGTTTCATAAAGTTCTTTAGTATGAATCGGAAATACCGGTAACTTGATCTGCCTTTTCCTTATGGTTTACTAGCAACCTGCCTGCTTCTAACTTGTATGGAGACTGCCCACCCATAATATAATAATGCCTAATAATGATATCTTCAGCTCTATAAAGACATGCTCTCATCTCCTGATCTTATCTAAAGTCACTGAAACTTATGTTTCATTTCACTACTGTGCTTTGTTTCTTCGCTGTCTTCCAAATACATGCCTGTCTGCAGAACTTCCTGATTCAATGCCCGTGAGTGTAGAATACAAAAGTCTGTACATTGAATTCTGTTTGCCTGACATACGGTAATTTTATTTCCCTTTTTCAAGTCTTAAAAGTAAGTGGGTCCGATTCCACCGTTTGTTATAGCTCTTATAATAGTGCAAGACAGCGTTCCGATGAAGATAGACCCTGGCTTGAGCATTTGGCCAAGCCTGTATATCGGGCCTGGAATGGATGTTTATTCTTTGAATTCTAAACCAAATCGATTTGCATTACGTCGCTAAGGCACAGGTTGCACTCGACTATTGAAAAACACAAAAATAACACTGTCTTTGTCTCCTTTCTCAAATCTCGGAAGGGCAGGGTGACTTTGCAAATATATATCTCACCAGGTTAGAAAAAAAAGAGAATACCCCCTTCTCCCCATCTCTGCCATTCAAGAACTAGCAACTCCCCCCCCCCCCCCCTTCCCTTTCTCCCCTCATCAGACAAGCTACAGCTCCAAGAGCAGAGGCCAAATTTACAAACAAGAACGAGTTTGCCTGAATTCTCCCCCCCCCCCTCCCTCTTTCTCTCTCGCTCTTTCTCTCATCCTCTCCCTTTATTTCTCCCTCCTATCTTTCTACCATTCTACATCTTTCTCTTTTACATTCTTTCTATCTCCTCCCCACCCCGTCAGACAGGCTGCAGCTCCAGCTCTAGGCCGAGGCTAAAACTGACAAACCCGCTGACCTCTATGTAAATCTTGGCACACGTAATTTAACCTGTTTAGTTTAAAGACGTAAGCTACGTCCCCTGAAGGTAGGGGAGCAAAGGAGGGAAGAGACGAGACGATGGAAGGAAGGAAAGAGGAAAAGGAGGAAAGAAAGAGAGGGGCAATTTTAAAAAAGAAAGAAACAAAGAAAAATACCGTTCCCGAATTCTGATGTAATAAACAAGTAAAGGACATAATTAATTAAACATCTCAAGGAGCAGAAAAGGGAGAGCGAGGGGAAGGGGTGTAATGGGATGATATAGATGGAAAGAACGTTGAAAAAAGAAGGAAGACCAAGAAAGAGGGGAACAGAAAATAAATGGGAAAAGAAAAATAAATTACAGAATTATAATATTCTAAAACACTCAAGGGCACCACCAATCAAACATCTCGAGAAGCAGAAAAGGGGAGGTGAAAGATGAGATGATATGATTAAGATGAAAGGGGAGAGGGGTGAAGGAGGAAAGACAAGATATTACAAAACAAAAACAACAACTGAATTATAATATTCCAAACAATTCAAGGACATCATTAATTAAAATCCCCAAGCGACACACTAAGAGCGGGACATTTCTCTCCCTTGAGCAGTTAATTGCTCTTTCCTTCTATTCCAGATAGGGTCTACCTTCATAACATGATTTAATTAACTCTTTAGAGACCAGAAGACTGCGACAGATACAATCCAACGTACATCTATTCGGCCAAATCGCAAGCCTCAAAAGCCAACCTAAGTGCCAAATTCTCAAAAAGCGAAAGTTGCTGTTCAGAGATATTTTACAAGGAAAGCGTCTAAACTTCGGTCACTGGCAATGTTGCAAAACGTTTCTAAAGAGCATTTTGTCTTGTATACCAATTTATTACCACACACAGATGACAAAAAGCCAGGATTTTCCACTGTGATTTTCTCATACCCGTGGCAGTGGGTCTTGAGACAGTAAGGCTTTCAGTGGTTGATGTGACCTACCAAAATAACATGATTAATTTTACTCCACTGAGCCCATAAGCTGGTGAAGATGCAGTCCTATTTACAATATGCGTAGATCCATTTGGGCCAAATCTGGCTTCACGAATGAGCCAAAGAACGATCCTTCGTTCACAAGAAAATCTTAGATCAATTTTAGAGATATTTTCCGGGAATTCATTTTCGAATTTTTAGCCACTTGCATTTAGGTATTCATTCTATCTACAGCAGATCTCACATTAACTGTGTTGAGCGACCAAGAGTTACATAGATAATTAAGCTGTATGACTTTCTGAGAATATGCCAAACGGGGGCAGGTGATGTTTATCCAAATAAAGATCATGACACCAGAGCTGGCCGTCGGTGCATCTTTTTTGTTTTCTTGGATTTGAGAAGGAATTACCCGTCTTTATTTCCAACTGAGAAAAAACAAACAAACAGATAATTTCTCGGAGAGTTGTTTATCTCTTGAGAATCTGCGCATTTCTACACCGGAATGCGGAAGGCTATATTTAGCCAGCTAGAAAATGGGAAATAATATAATGGTGGTATAATGGCTGAAGACTGGGCCAGGCAAGGAATTGGCTGGAGGACGCGGCCGGTGCTGGCTAGTCTACTCTAATGTTCTCCTGAACTTGAGAAATGTTTGATGTACAACGTGTCGAGGCTGCTTTTCGTGTTACATTCACCTCGCTATTCCTCCTAATCCGCCGCTGTCATAACCGAGGGGGTCCAGATCACATGAAAACACAAAGGTAGCCAGGAGGTTCTACTCAATTTCCGCCCCAAATGAGCAATAAAGTCGATAAACCGGCTGCCCCCGACGAGCATTTGGTGGGGATCTTTACTCCAATTAAGCCCAGCTCATGTGTAAAATTTATGTCTTTTATCTCAACTGCTCATGCTCCTACCCCCTTTTTCTTCCCATTCGCAAAGGAAGCCTGATGGGAGATGGAAAGACTCCGAGATGAAGAAGAAAAAAAAAACTGCACCACCCTCTGTTCTTTTCGCCTTCACTTGAGCTGTGGGCCAAGACGAGTAAGCACCAGCTGGTCCTGCCCTTTCTGAGACACGCGGGGGCAGGCAGGCAGCTCCCTCTGGGGCGGTGTGGCCTTTGTCAGATTTTGTCACCGTGGCCTCAAGCTTATCACAGCCCTGACATTTGTCATACTACTACGATGTGCCAATGTCAAGTCCACGCTGACATTTCTACAGGAGATGTCAAATGAGTGGTGCAGTCAAGTGGAATAAAGAAGATGCTACCCAACACGAAAGTCATATTTCATCAGAAATAAAGCTTGAGGCGAAGAAGTTATTTTGTTAGTTTACACATTAGAGCAGCTGCTCACGATAATAAAGGTTGCAATTCTTGTACTGATTGAGAAAACAAACGTATTTACGTTAAGGGAAGGGCCACCTTTGCCATGGATTCAGCTATCAGGCTGACGAGTGGCGCTGGGCTAATGATAGCTATAGAAATGGCTTGAACTACAAGGCATAGACTCCATTAAGTTGACAAACAACAAATACGAAAATTGTAATACAGCTGTATCCAGAAAATTGACAAAATAGATCAAAGACCAAATATGCTAGTCCGTGGGCTCTTAACCCTCACACCCCGTTGTTGTTTTTGCTGTTGTTGTTGTTGCTGTTGTTGTTGTTATTACTATTATTATTATTATTACTGGTATTGTTGTTATTGCTTCCACTGGCAATCATCAGTAAGACACTATTTCTAAAGCTGGAGCATCTACAACAGAATAGATAAATAAAATAATTGCATCCTTAAACACCCTAGATAAGTCCATCCATTATAATAGAATACATATACATATGAAGGCTCCAGTGGACAACAATTCCTACAAGGGAGAAAAACGGAAATGAAAGTTTAGAAGTCTATAGTTTTTCACTGTATACCCTTTTAAAAACTCTCTTTTTAGCAGAACTTATCTGTTTTTTCCAAATTATTGTTCTGGTTAACAAATCTTAGCACGCGGTGTGCTTTATAACGTCGGGGCAATAACTCCTTTATATATATATTATAGCAATTATAGAAAAAGATTGTATTATTATGCAGTTAATTAAAAGACTCAAACATCAAAAATAAACGAGCACAAGAACTTACTTTTTCCTCTTGCATTCCGTGATGGGGAAGATATTCCCACCATCTCGTCCAGTGTTTCATCATCTAAATAGGGGGAAAAGTGAGAGGGAGAGAGAGAGAAAGAAATGATATAAAGTTACTTGTCATGTTCAGGTCCATTATAGTTTTAGGATGTTGGCAACATTTTATGGTGTATCTAAGCCTATGCCGATGCAAAATAAGCTCTTCCTCCAGACTTAACTGTTTGCCATTCAAAATTCTCCTCTCTTCTCTAAAGCTCACTGAGGTCTATAAATCCAATATTTAAGTACTTTGACAGACGGTTCTATCAATCTGTAGTAGTTTTCTCGAGTCTGCCTTGCTCATGTGGTAATACCTGACAGCTAGTGAATGTAACTGTGAAGGTAAATGTATTTTTTAAAATTATCCTTACAGTTATTGATTTTTTCTACATTATAATAATAATATGTCTCATCAACCCTGAAACGAAATTCCTTTTGAGGACAAATCAAGCTTGTCTTATTTTATATTCTCTTATCTGTTTTGATATGTGAGATGTAAGTTGTAACTAGAGGGATTAGCACGTTGTCTGCTAACCTTGTGGGGGTGGATAGGGATTATCATTGCCGAGATTAAACCATAATAGTGTCGGTAGAAACCATTGCTGCCTCGTATTCATTCATGTTCCAGAAACATATCTTTAGATCTGATGATGAGGTCAGTACTCCAATCTGTGCTGTATGCTATTTCATTCCAGAATTCAATGTATAAAGAGTTCAAATATAACCTATAATGACAGAGCCTTTGACAAGATGAGAGGGGGGGATGGGGGGGGGGGTGGTCTCTCACACCCCCGAGTTTCACTTTTTACTCACCTGTCACCACCAGCTCAAAGTGATGCTCCTTTTGTCCGTGTTGATTGAAGACACGACACGAGTACACACCCGAATCGGACTCGTTCGCCTTGAGAATTGTCAACGCCTGATTCTTGATCTTGTATCTGTATGTGTGTAAAGGCGAATCAAAATGAAAAAAAATTGATCAAGTAGGCTGTCATTTTTTTTTTTTTTTGGTTACACAGAGTATATTTTTATGTAATATTAGCGAGCCGTGGGGCAAACCCTCATGGTAACACATAGAGTCCGGTCCACTTGAAGTTATACTCGCCTAAAGTAAACTCTTACTTGAAGTCAGTCCCTCTTGGTAGTCCTATGATTTATTTCTCTAGATCTCTATGTTGGCAAACGTCAGCCTTGTTTGAAGTCAACAGTATTTTTTCTGGTCCCGAGGGGTTGACTTTAACAGACTTTCACTGTTTTTGATGGTTCTTCACAGCCTCTTAACGCTTTGCTAACTATTACATGTCAAAAATACCTTTTCGAACTCGTGAAGTCATTGACACCCTGTCTAGCGCAATGTAGCCACAATCTACGTATATCAGACTGTGACAGAAGATTTTGACCGTTTGTCCCGTATTTACATCATCATATTCAACACATTGTTAAATCTTATTTTTCATTTTCTGCCTCACAGGATGTCTCCAAATTTGTCTTATTTGCATATGTTGTCGAATTGTGGAACTTTTATGATGCATGATACAATGTAAACCAATTTTCATACTCCTGTGAGGAAAAAAAGAAACCATCAAATAATTTTCTTTTTAAAAAGGGTCGAATGTGATGGTGTAATAAACAGTGGGCAAAGGGTCACGACCTTCTGTTACAGTCACATATGACTGCTTGAACAAAACCATTACATTATCGATCTTCAAATATCTACATCAAGGCATAGTAGATCAGTTTACTTACTTCTTATCTGTGAAGTCAATATTCACGTTGTCCTTCTGCCAGACTAGAAAAGGCCTGGGAGATCCGTAGACTTTGCATTTCATCTTGACAGACTCACCAACAGCGGCCAACACCCGTTTCTCCGGCTCACGCAAGAAGTCAGGCGCTGAGGAGGACGAGACAGAATGCAGCACATTAAAGGAAATTGAAATACAACATCAGAATGATCATGTTGCAAAATTTAACCAATTTTTAAGAATGAAATACAGATAAAGTTGACTTTTAAATTACAAGGGCAGAAGTCAAGGTCTGAGAAAAATAACACGAAATGTAGCCACATTACAAACAATGGAAATAAAACAAGGACGCAATAGCCCTGCAGCAAGACGAATTCATTCGTGAGGACTGACTACCCCTAAAATACTGAAGGAAACCAAAGACAAAATACAGTGAGCACAATAAAGACAGTGGAAATAAAACAACAACTGAGTGACCCTATGGTAAAATTATAACTAATTTCTGAGAATTTAAACAGGAAGTGGAAACGGGTAGGGTATAATGAGGATTTGTTAAGCTTTCATATTTTATCCATCCTGTCATATTTATAATGCTATATCTTATTCCTTCAAAGTTGAGTTTCATTTTTACCAAAACAAAACCAAAACACATTAAAGCAAAAAACACAAAAACCTCCAGTTCCCTTAAAACTTGATCTAGTCATTTTAATACAGATGGCCAGCTGACTAGCTGATTGGCAGGATGGGCCGGTGGGCAAATGTTTAGACAGATGAGTGAGCTCATGTATGGATGGATGACGGACTGATGGATGGATGGGTGGATGGATCAATAGAAATAAATAAATAAACAAAAGAAGGAAACACAAAAAGAAAGAAAGAAAAGAGCCCAAAGAAAAGAAGGGGTGGGGCTAAAGATTGGGGAAAGAGAAGAGGACAAAAAAGGGTAAATATGTCGGAAGGGGAGGGAGGGGGTGTGAAGGCGACGTTCAAGGGGATAGGGGACGGTGAAGGGAGAGAGGATGGGGGGGGGGGTGGATGAAGGTAACCAGCCCAGAGGCACCATTAGCCTGGCATAGCTGTCAGTGACGGCGGCCAGCAACCCATGCAATCAGAGTGGCCAAAAATAAATACCACGACATAAATAAAGGGGCTTTTGAAACATCAGCTCAGCAAATCCCGAAATCGGCAAGCATGGGACATACGGCTGTCAAAGCAAAAGATGTAACAGGTAAAGAGAAAGTTGAAATCCATGCCATCCAACAACAACACGTGTACAAAAATGGACATTGTGATTCCATACAGACACATCTCCATCAGTGAGGTTATGTATGTGTGTGTGGGGAGGGGGGGGGGGGGGAGGGGAACTGACACTATTAATCTTGCATTCATTTTTCTGCTTATCTCATGAATTAAATTGCATACAAAACTTTTGATTAAAGTTATTACTTCTGAAGAAACAAGTGGAAAGTGAAGATGGATTATCGATTTATCGCTAAATGATTTAATCTGGCTGCATTGACCGCCTTCTTGCCTGTATTATATTTATTGTTACTTTGGAGTGTTCGTGGTTTGGGGACAAAAATTAAGAGATGAACGAGGACAGGGTCGGAGGGGAAAGGCGAATATTTGAACTTTTAAGAGTGAGACAGAAATGTGACACAGTCTGTTATGTTCTTTGGTCCTTTCACTGCTTGACAGTTTCGACTCCATCCTTCTGTTCGTGAAGCTCTAAAAGTTATCCTTTTCTCTTGCTGTGTTCCAAATGTTTTCTCTCTCTTTGATCCCTATTTTCTATGACATCACAAGGCATCTTTGTTCGCATCTCTCATCTTCTACTTTTTGCTCTCTATATATTCTGTCATCATCTTAATAAAAATCTCTCTATGTTTATTTTTCTGCTGGTGAGAGGGGAGGAGGGAGGAGGGGGGGGCTGAGAAATATAAAGTGGGTTTGGACGAGAAGGAGGGACAGGGGCGGGGATAAATGAGATTGCTAATCGTTTCACTTATTATGTCCAGACTTCAGCGGGTTGCTCGGAATTATAATACTTGACCATAACTGAAGTCTCCCTGATGCAAAAAAGCCTACTGTCTGGTCAGATAGCCACTATCACCCAACTGTCCCCATTCATCTATAGGAAACCACAATTCGGAAAGAGTCGGTTTTACTGGTATCCCCTGCAGCGAATTACATTTTTCTACAACTGCATGACACTCACTCGTGTTTCCATGAGGCTAATCCCCACCCAGAGACAACCACTTGTGTCAAGTCTCTGGATTTCAGATCAATGGTCTCTTTAAATTGGACGCCCGCTTCTTTGTGTCACTGGATTTATCTCAACCGCATCTGATGGGGAATTCGGGGTGGGGAAGGGTATGCTCACACCTGGCTTTGGCTCTCCAGTGAATGCTGAGTCTTTAGACACTCATTCAGATCAACCGTTTTTTTTTTTTTGCGTGTTTGGGCATAAGTATTCCACTTGGCTTTATAATTACGTACCATGGTAATTTTACATATTAATTTCTTCGCTCCATCTGTCTCTCATCTTCTTCTCTCAATCCCCCTCCTCCTCCATCCCGCCCAGAGTACACACACACCTCTTCAATTCATGTCTCATTGCCTCCTAATTCCTGCACCCCCTCCCCCTCCCCGCGCACGCTCCCCTCCTGTTCTCTCATTACTCCATCTCTCCGAGTATCTCGGTCCCCCTCTCTCTCTATCTCTCTTTCCCTTTCTCCAGCTTTATATGTTAGCATTTTCTTCCCAATGAGTATAAAATAAAAAATGGATTTGGGAAGATCGGAAGAATTTAAGGGCTGAACAAAGCCCCATCTTAAAAATAAATCGGTACACATAATAGTAGCAGCCTTAGCTGAGGGTATAGGTTTGCAATGATACGTTGAAGACATAAGCTTGCAATGATTCAACAGCTCAGTCCACGGAAGCAATGGTCTGCCACGCCTTCTCACACTAATCTGATCGTACTCTTTCCACTTGGCAACATCTGCAGTAATGTGATGTGAAACGTACCGACTCATCTCTAGCTTTCTCGCAAACTCACAAACAAAGCATTTATGGGATTCATAGCTTGTTGTGAGAAAACTCTCTCTCTCTCTCTTTCTTCTCTCTCATCCGTCTGTCCATCCATCCACTGATCCATTCATCTATCCATCCGTCCGTCCGTCTGTCTGTGTATGTCCGTCTGTCTTTCTATCTATGTATTTATTTATCTATCTATTTCCTTCTCTTGTTTTATATTAATAAATATATATATTGGCATGTAATCACAGCTATAAGGATATTTAAGTCTATTTTGAAAGGAAAAAAAAAAAAGAAAACAAAACAAAATGGGCGTTGCTGAATTCTCACGATGAGAGAAAGAGAGAGAGAGAGAGAGAGAGAGAGATACAGAGAGAAAAAGAGGATGAGGAACAGGTGGGAACAATTAATTAGTCACATCCATACATCTTTACACCGACCACATCTTTTGATCTATAGCTGGCTTCTTCTGTAGCAGGATACGTAGAGAGGGGGGGGGGGGGGCGTAGAGTTGTTGGACGGTTAAGCAATGAAGAAGTTTGCCAGAAAGGCACCCGCCTATCATGGAAGGGGGAAAGAGGGACGGCAGAAAGACGAGAAAGACTCACATCGACCACATATGAGTCGAATAACGGCCCATGTCGAAACCGCTTAATGCGCGCCGTCTTGGGTGTACACTGAGGCACCGTGTGAGTAAGTCGAGGCATCCACACGATCGGTGATGTGACGAGACAACGGCGCTGGGTGAGCGCTCTACTCATGCAAGAAGCGATACACGTGCTTCGTATACAACTGGACGGATCACTTGTTCCCTAGCACCCCGCGGCTGCCCCGTCACACAAAGTGTTTTACCTGCCAACCGGTGCGCACATGTTGATCCCGACTAACTCATCCGCACTGTATGAGACTTGGCCACAATCGGACTGGGGAGGGGGGGGGGGGGGGGGGGAAAAAACCCCCAAACCAA
>JBCEWB010426134.1:0-20214 GCA_039654565.1 Peronia peronii | reverse complement strand
CAACTATTTGAAAAAGTCTATTTTTTTTCACTGTTTTCCTCTAATTTGAACATGCCGAATGCGATGGACAAGGTTAACATAGCCGATCTTTAATAATTAAAAAAAAAAATCATCTTCAGGACCCGCCCCCCTTTTAATATATGTAACTGTTCACAAGGAGTCTCTTTGGATGGCTGTATATTGTTTGACAGACTTAATTAAATCTTGCATCCCGATATAGGAGACCTCAGGATGAATTTATTTGGTAATAACCACACATTTATCTTTAACATATGTAACAGGTCACAAGTAGGTGTCTGACACGCACTTGTCTCTGACTATCTGAGTTGTTGATTGACATGATCCTGTACTATCATACAAGCAAGGAACGTAACTGGTGTAATAGAGAGCTCCAGGCCTTACTCAATCCTACTGATCATGTGATTGACATGTTTTGGTTGAATGTCTGTCCAGATCTCTGATCTTCTCCTGTCGGTAATTGTTTAAACAGAGACACACCTATATCCTACATTTCTTGTCTCAGTCCCTCTCACATCAAATTTATCAGCATCTTAATTCTACGAATAAGACAAGAAACCGCCATAGACTTCTTTTTTCCCCATATACAACACAGACTCGAAATGGATGTGTTTCTAATGTTCACCTATTGAACATTAACCAGAGATATATAAAATAATTAATTAATGGCTGCAGAGAAAGACACGGCGACTCTCTGGCGAGATTGATATTTCCATGCTGCCATTCTGTTATTATTGCTATAAGCTAATCCCATGGCGCCTGCAGCTGCTAGGCTTATTGAACACTACTGTGGCCAGCTGTGCATTCTTCCTTCAGAACGGGCCTTATTGCTTAAATTAGCCTATGATTGACATTCCACTGAATAGTTACACAAACAACCGTTCTAGAATCTATTTAAAAGAGGCCACATGGAGGCCAAAGGAAAATGGAAGATTTGTACATTATTAGTACCACACATATAGTCGATGTCAATATTGCATGCAACCTCTCATCTAGACCTGTATCTGGTTTGGGGCTGGAATACCTTCAGAATGGATCAAACGTATGCTGGAATGAACTGGGGCATAAGTAACTGTTTATGTAACTGAAAGTGAATAATTCCTGTATAAGTATAACCATGCATATTAGAGGACATTTCAAATAACCCAAAATCTGATCTGAAACTGACATACTCTAGGAATTGATGAAATCTAGACAGAATATCTTGGAATGGTACCGACTGATGCCATTTGTATGACACCTTCAATATTATGTTACTGTACTTTTCATTGCACCCTCATACTCTCACTGTCTCTTTCCTACACTTTCGTCTCAATGCACAAACGTTATTGGTTGACTTTACAATGGCAAATCAGAGAAGACCAACAAAATATCGACAGCAGACAAGCCATTCATTCAGCAAAGTAACACAGACAATTGTTCATTTGGACCACCTTATATTATTACAAGTAATATATAGCGCCAGCTACAACTGACTCGGAACACACCAGCAGGGCGGGAAAAGTGAACTTAAGCTGGGAATGTCGATGAGTCAGAAATAAGGAAACACTTTGAGACACATTCATTTCAAGCACTTCATAATTAATATACATGTATAGGAAACAATGCTGGTCACAATGTCTAACAATGTATGATACAATCCATTAATACAAAGACCAGTATTCTACTATTTCTAAATTATTTTCAATGGCAATTCATCTCACCAACAGGTTCTCTCTCTCTCTCTGTCTTTCTCTCTCTCTCTCTCACACACACACACACAGACACAAACACACACATACACACACATAATTATGTACATTCGAACACACGCTCATATTAGTTTAAAAAACAACAAACAACAACAACAAAAAATAAGCAGTCACATAGTGGTCACAACAGCAAATCTCAACTTCTAAAGGCTTAAACTTCAGAGCAAATGACAAATATTGCGATAACACGAATGTCTAACAGAGCGCACTCTAACCTGAACCGCAAATTCACAGAAAAATAACTATATCCTACTCTTCACTGAAATGTCATATACATCATGATGATCTTCAGAACTGGTGCTGCAGATCTTAACTACATGCATGCTTTAGGCTCAGGGGGTTTTGCTTTGTTTGTTTATTGATGTTGGGATTTAACAACGCATCAGCAGGATTAGGATTATATTGCACCTAGCATGATTGAATAATGCCTTTCCAAGTTAAGACGTATACCAAAGAATGTGTATACTAGTATGTTGGACAAATGGTGAGATCAGCTTGCCTGAATGTGTGAAGAGGACATATACTATAGGACACTTTAAACAAACCTATTCAAATACTCACTCTACTTTGCTAGAAATACAGCGATTTAACCTTAATAGTGTCAGTAGGCAATTTGGAGCGTTAGGGTTGTATGATGACATTATTACTTTCCTGTTAAAAAAAAAATGATGTTTTTATTTAAAATATTGTATAAACGACATGAATACCACACTTTCCTCTGTTGCTGTTTAGAAAGGAATTCCAATGCAAAGAATAGCTAACTAATAACTAATCTTTGACCAAATCGGCCACTTGAGATTTAATTTATAGAACTAAGCTAGCGAACACACCATTGGCACATAGCATATGAATGTTAATTATAGCTTCAGTCATATTATACAAACAATCTTTATACATGTGGCAATGGGCACAGGACAGCTGGCCTGTAGTTGACAGACTGATACCAGTTCATCACATCTGTGCAGTAGTAGACAAATGGGATGAATGAAAATTCTGCATTACAGGAAAGGTTGTGGCGGTCAAATTAATATCCACATTTATGGTCCTTTGAAATATATCAGAATATATATTCCACTACATCGGTTCCGTACATAAACAATTGTAGCTCCCAAAGTTTTTCTCATGATCTGTTTCTAGTTACAAAAGTCTGATTTCTCTAGTGCTGTCCTTTGTGGTCCGTGCAATTATCGACTTGATCACTTATCTGATGAAGGGCGAGCTGCCATAGAGAAGTCTATTGTCTCAACAAAACACATTTGTGAAAACACTTGTAATTAAGTGGCCAAGACACACCTTCAAGGAATCATCGAAGGAGGACGGTGTAGTGGCAGACAAAAGGAAAAGTGGGCAGCCAATATCGAGGACTGATTCGGTAAGACCTTTGGAGAAACACCAGCCCTTGGACACACCAGACAGAAGTGACGAGAGCTGGTGTAGAAGCCCCCACAACTATGTCCAGAGTTAAGAGCTTAAGCAAAAAAGGAAACCTATTGTAAATGAAACAATCAAAGATTTGGCATGATGGCTCGGTGAAAACTCAAGGTGTTCATTTAACAACTTGTGGCACAATAACCAAGTAACTTGTCACACGATAATGTCAGAGCCAACGAAAGTGTCTATTCTGATGTCATCGGGGTTGATGTGGTAGCTACCGGATGTGGTCGTCGTTGCGTCATCGTCGATTGACGTCATTGATAGTTGTCTCGGAGTTCCAAACGTGCTGAGCTTGCTGTGTTTAGCCCCGCTGCTACTGGTCGGATGAGGATTATGGGCGGAACTTCTGTCTTTGATAAAATCCATGCTGAACGATTTCGAGGCAGGCCGCGCCCCTTGATAGTGATTGGACAGTTTTGGTTTGGGCGGCAAGTCGGGTACGCCTACTTTCCCAGAATTTTGTGCGAATCTGACGTGGTATGATGATCTTCCTGCGTTTTCTGAAGATGTCAGTTTTCTGGGTGGTATCTGAAGTTCATCACTGCGTCTTCTGGCAGTTAGTCTTGGGGAGTGTTCTCCTGAGGAAAACAGAGGATGATACGGCATGGATGGATGGATGGATGGATGGATGAATAGATGGAAGGTGGATGGATGGATGGATGGATGGGTAGATGGATGGATGGATGGGTGAGTGGATGGGTGGGTGGATGGATGAATGGATGAATGGATGGACGGATGGATAGATAAGTGGATTGATGGATTGATGGATGGATGGATGGATGGATGGATGGATGGATGGATAAATGGCTGGTCGATGGCTGGCTGGATGGGATGGGATAGATGGGTGGATGGATAGATACATGGATGGATGGCTGGATGGATGGGTGGATGGATGGATGGATGGGTGAGTGGATGGGTGGATGGATGGATGGGTGAGTGGATGGGTGGATGGATGGATGAATGGATGAATGGATGGATGGATAGATGAGTGGATGGATGGATTGATGGATGGATGGATGGATAAATGACTGGTCGATGGCTGGCTGGATGGGATGGGATAGATGGATGAATGGATAGATAAATGGATGGATGGATGGATGGATGGATGGATGGATGGATGGATGAATGGATGGATGGACGGACGGATGGATGGATGGATGAATGGATGGATGGATGGATGGGTAAATGGATGGATATATTCTTTTTTATAAAACAGCTGTATATATGGCTTTTGTGTTTGGAATAATAAAAGTTGTCTAATATTTTCCAGGAGGCAAACACGATAGTCTATGCAATATAAGAGCTTGAAGCATGTCAGCGACGGTCACCTCTCTTGGTGAAGACATCATACTGTCCTTTTAATTCAATTCTGGTACAGGATCTACCTGCCCCTTTTTTTTTTTCTTGTGGGGATAACCTGGATATGTCTATTTATTCTATACTCTTTCTTGTCTGTGAGAAAATATATATCTGCTCTGATCAAAAACTGTTTAGTGTTTCTAAGTAATGAGCACGTAAGCTTACACGAACTGCTTTTTTTTTTTTTTTTTTTGATGTTGTCACTGCTGTTATGTTTTCCTAATAGCCTACAGGTCACTAGAGAGATCACTCACCTCTGACGATCTGATCAAAGTTGACATCATCCACACTATTGCCACGCCCACTGTCATTGGTTGTGGTGTCACCGGAAGTGTCACTGGTGACGTCATCGCCCTGGAGACAACAATATCAAGACACAGGTATTATATTTTTACACAGAGGAATTGAGATTGAAATAACAACTGATATATACTCAGCCTAGGTGAGTATGTGGCAAGTTAAATCATAGTGACATCTGTTCTGTACGTAAGTAATCACTGCAATTATTTTCCGCGGTTATTCATACATATTATGAGACATCGAAGAGAACACAAGAATTTAGCATGTTGTGTATATTCTTTATGTTTTCCAGGAAAATGCATCCAGTGTCAATTTAGAAACAAATGATCCATCTGATTTGATATCATTATAGTCATTATCATCATGCTTTTATTGTTACTGTATATATTTTGAACTGCATTCTATTACTACTGAGTATGGAAATTAAAAACAGAAATTTTAGTTAGCAGAATGAAAAAAAAAAAGAGATATATTATGAAGCAATGTTAAAAAGAATATACCGAATATTCAAAGCGACAACGGGGTGTGTTAACAGGAGAATACAATACAAGAGAAGATAAACAAAGAAGATTGTTTTGCAGGCTGGGAAATGTCTCAAACTCTAACATGCTGTGCTCTGTGCAGCCGCAGTCTTTTCCACAGAGAATACAATCCACATAGAGATAATACATTCTGGGTTAAAATATAATGTAAGTAGGTTAAACTGACATGAAAATGGCATTTCGTACAGCCGCCTTGTTGACAGTAATCGCCATTCTGACTGGCAGAAAATTCTAAAGACATAATAGCCCACAATCTGAACGCATTAATTTCACGATGTCCTTAGCAGTTCGAGTATTTTACTATTCCAGACATTTGTCATTATTAGGATATGATTTCTTCTTTATAATGAAGTCCTATGATTAGCTTGGCACAGAGTAGGAGCTGACTGAAGCCTCTGTAATTTTGACGTATGCGAATTGTTTTTGACTAACCCAAATACTTCGGTTTGCCAGAGACAAGAGGTGTGGAACACGTATAGTAAAGAGGGTCCTCTTTGCTTGAAAAGAACGTATTATGAGAAGTTCTGAAAAATTCAGATTGTAGGGAAAATGTTTTCTTCTTACGGCAATACTATTTTTTTTCAGTCTTTCAAAAGATATGATCTTTTTTGGTCTTCTTTATACTGCTTGTTCATCACCCCTTGAGTATGGCAAGGGGAAGTAATAGGGCTGATCATAGTCAATCGCATTCCATTCACGACTGATAGACCTAGACGAGTAACCGTACAAATGGACATTCTTTTCACACCTTTCGTTCAGGACTCAGTCATCATTAACATTTACACATGATGAAATGGGTCTACTCCTGACCACTTTGTTTGGCTTTCAATGAGCTACTTGGTGATATTGGAAACTGATATGGAGGTTAATAACACTTGATAAGTCATATACGACTTCAAATGCCAAGAAAATGAACTGACAAATAAAGAAAAAAGAATAAATCAATCAAACTTTAGAATAATACATCAATGAGCAAAGTGCACCAAGCGACATCCAATGCGAATGCATGGTATTAAGTTGCAGTGGCTGCAGAAGGGGGCGGAGCCTATATTATTGATTGACAAGTGCTAATGGGCCTATCGACAAGCACAGAATGATGAGCGTGAAGGGTGTGGAGCGAGAGAGAAAGAGCGAGAGAAGGCTGTCAATGGAAATGCACTGTGGGTCAATTCAATCTCATTGAATTGTAAGCGTCTAATATTGTGAAGGCACGAGGCAGATTGATGATATTTTGTCATTATTGTTGTTTTCGGGTTGAAAGAAGAAATTTTAGGACATATCGGGTTTAAGCCAATGTATTTTCTACGGCACCATACGATTTTATCGACTGCTTTGTTTTCCCAATTTTGAAAACTTAAATGGAAAAAAGATAATAATTCCAGTATCTACGGGCCATTTTAATATAGTTACGAAGTTTTGAAGTTAAAAATAAAACAAGCTTTTTAAAACAATGACCACTCTTATCACATTGGTCCCTACCCAAGGCTTTGTATTGCTGACATTTTGCCGTATCACCCGATTCCTTATGAACGAACTAGCAAAGAAAATCCCCAGTTTTACACCATCATGACTGCCACGTAGCCTCACGACCTCCCTTCTCCTTCCACCCCTTGCTGTCACCCTAAAGTTTGTCACGTGAGGAGTTGTAACATGTTAGAAAAGTCACGTTTGTTTGTTTGTTATATTCCTAGATTGAAAAAAAAAGTTCACGTCAAATAACTACCTTGACCTTATTTACATCTTCTTGCCATTAAACCAGTAACTTTACTATCACCCATCCCAATACCACACCTTATGTCCGAGGTCCAGCAACCATTTGATAGGAATGTTCCAGCTTTCAACACTGGCCAAGAGTCAATCCCACAGCACGACCTCACCTCTTCCCCATCATACCCTAATATACGTCGACAAAAAGCCTTGTCTCTGAGAACGTCATTTGCAGAAAGAGCGATTTAGCTTAAGCGATCTCTTTCAACAAGTAGTTAACAAAATGTAATGTTTAGAGAATAAAATTGTTGTCCTTTAACATTGGGTAAAGTTTTATTGAACAGGTAGAGAAATAATGAAACTAATATAGTGCAAAAAGCCGTTTTTGTCAGAATAAATTAGATCTGATCCGAGCGGCAGATTTTTGGCTTCATCTCAGCGACCTGTCCTAGCTGTCAGCGCGCCAGTCTCATGCGCTGTAAAATCCTTGAAGGACACCCCGGCCGTGTTGTGCGGACCTTGCACCAAATCAAACCCTCTCTACACCTGTTTCTTCAATTTTTATTTTGAAAATATATCCACTTCTCATTTTCCGTTTATTGAAATCCAGTCATTAGTATTAAAATATTTTGAAATTAAGGATTAAATACAAGTTCTTATTTGATTGTGTAAATGACGTCTTAGTTTTGGTTTAAAACAGTACATCCGAACGAATGACGTTATTGTTTCATGAACTGTGAATGGAATTTCCTTGTGAGGACAAATGAAGTTTTATCTTATCTTATCTTGTCTTCTTATTTTATCTCATCACACTGTCAATATTTACAATTCCGTTTTAGACAAAAGTGGACGTACTCTAACCTATTTTGACATTTCTTTTTTCTTCATTGCTGAATATCATTATTTCCCCATATATTAAGAAAAAAAAATAGAACTGGTGACATTACTAAAAAGGCAGTTTATTGTATCACTTCTTTCTGTCCAAACTTTACTCTATTTGCTCATGAACAAACACACAAATACACACACACACACACACACACAAATTGCGAAACTAAATCGTGAAGTATTGTAAGGGCTTTTTGTCTGAGTAAAACAGTGCTGTCCTTGACAAGAAATCTGGCATACTTTCACAAGACACTTTTGCTAAAAAAATCAGCTTGGAGAAAAACTGGATTAAATCAGTTTTGCGATCTCCCTCCGTTGACACCCTTTAACAAAATATAGTTTTCAAAGATGATGTATTTCAAAACGATGTCTTTAAATATCGTGAAAAATTATATTTGAATGGATGAAGAACCAGTTCAGTAGAGATGAAAACCGTTTTGTAAATACATTTGTAAATTAGAATTACCTCCTAACAAAGATTTCAAGGGAAAAGTGGTTTGTGGAAGTACTGTTAGTATTTTCCTTAACAAGAAATCTCCAGCACAGCAGCGCTCTATATGCAACCCCTCCACCTCTTCATAACAAGGATTACGGCAAGATCTTGGGCGGATCATTAAACTGTAGGGGTCAGAATTAAGTCACCGACTCTGATGGTTGCCTTTTGGATAGCTTGTAACAAACCTGACAGCATAAATCATGCCAAGGACCGAGACTCTGACTGTTTCCCCGTGACTTTTATCCATTTTTATTTCCTTTTTTTGCCGCGGCCCAGCCGGAAGGTGACAAAAATTTTTACTGTCATGACGTCACAGCGACGACTTGAGTGTCTCTGTTCTCTGCGCACTTGTTTTGTGTCTTTATTTTGGTCACATCAAAATATCTCAACTATGTGATTTGTTGGAGGAGGGGGGGGGGGGGGATTTCTTTGTTGGTTTGAGTTCGGGAGCAGGGAGAGAAAAGACAGTCTTGTGTGGGGAGGAGAATGGAAGCCGGGGAAATTTGACTTAAAATTTGATACTGCTTCGTTTGTTCACTGTTGCTTCTTGACCGCCGACAGCCAAGGTCTGCAAACAGTATGAACTATTTCCTTTCATTGTTTGTTTACCTACGTCTTTCAACCGTCTTCGGGGTGACAGTCTCGAATTTCCTTTGATTAACCAGTTCATACTTTTACTCCGATTTTTTTTTCTTTTAGAATCTGTGAGGGGAGAAAAAACCGTGAGTTTGACCTAACATTTGATTTTATTTGTTCCACGTTTTCGTAATCACCTTCAGTCCAGTTCTTTGCATAATGCTGTCCACGTTATCTCATCAACAAGTTCATACTTTGATTGACCTAAAAAAATCTACCCCATGACTTTAGAAATGTAGCATCACATTACATACCATATTATGATGGTATGATTGAACTACCATCACAATAATCTACGTACAGTCTTCAGCTAGATAAAACTGATGAAACACAATATTCCTAATTACATGTTGTGATTTATGGCTTGCACCTAAGGCGTTGATAACTGGAGAAGTTCAGGATTGGCAGGGACAAAATTATAAAATAATTAACGTTTTTTCTTGTTTACTGTGCCCTACAGGGTTGAGAAATCAATCTATCGCCTCGCCAATCTTCTATTTTATGTGTTCAAAACAGTAAATAATAATATTATAATGTCAAAAGCGTATAAATTACATTGCTGTATACACCTTCCTCCTTTCCAACATTATTATTGGGGCATATACGTCAACAGTGAAGGTTACGTCAATGTACATCAATGTGATGCCAAAATAAAATAAACAAATAAATAGAAAAAAAAATATATGATGAACACAACAATTTTGAACGCCGACGTATTTTCTTCTCGTCGTTTTGTTGTTTTTTTTGTTGTTTTGTTTTGTTTTGTTTTTTGTAAGGCATCATCTGGTCATCAGATTTATAGTTGTTGGCGTTGTTGTTATTTTTCTTTCTCATTTCTTTGTATTACCTTATTACCTCTCCCCCATAAAAATAAATAAATAAAATAATCGTTTTACTTTCGAATAATAGCTCCTAGATCCTCTGTTAAATTCTTTTCTGTTCAACTATCTGCTCCTAACAAATTTGAATGGGTTATTTGTTGAAAAGACCGTTGATTTTATTGTTCTTGTGAATTATCATATTACAGTAACAGGCTGGAGAAAACCCATGAATAGAAAAATGGACAGGAGCCGACAAAAAAAAAAACAAGACACGATAAGCTGTCACCGCAGTAGGTGCAGCCTGAACTAAAATCAAATCACTACAAGTACATGAAGACAGCTAACCGAAGACTCTACTTGAGTAATTTCTGCTAGACATGGGCGAGAACAACTCATGGAAGTGGGCAGGAACGACGGTGTGAGCGAGGGAAAATGAGAAAGTTGCAAAAAGAAGACTATTTTTTAATTTTCAGTAACACTGTTCTTAATTGATGGAATCCTGTGGAAACTTGTATATCTCAACTGAAAATTGTTTTTACGTTTATTTTGCCCGTTAAGATACTTTTCCTCTTCTCCCGTTAAGATCCTTTTTTTTTCTATGTAAAACTAATAACTTGTTAAAATTGATAATATGTAATTTCAGGGACTGGTGAGAAGATGTATGGGGTAGGGTGGATCAGAGAAAAATATGACGTGACGAAAACTTTACACAAACAGCTTTACGGGATTTTTAAAAAAGAATGTAGATTCTAAGTAAATATGCAAACAGCATGTAGACGGAGGAAAGAAAAAGTAAACAGAAGGAGACAGGAAAGCCATACCCAGTTACTAGAATGGAGTATGAAAGCTTTCAAATTTAGCAATACAAACACTTAGCTGGCAATAGAGAAGGCCATCAAGAATAAGTAAGGGAAAAATATTGGGAAATGAAAAGAATGAGAAATCTGTGCAAGCTCGTGCGTATTAAAGTGTTATCAGGGATCAGGAAATCTGTCTTATAACGCAAAGAAAAACAATTATTGATGAATAAATAAAACATGCAAAAGCTTAAGTTAGAGAAAAGTTCTAAATGAATAAAACATATAAGAATGAATTGGAAGGGTTCCAAAAATTGGGCCTACATGGCAGCAGATATAACGGTTGTTCTAAATTTTATTTAAAAAATGATTGAGGCTGCAAAAAAATGATTGAGGCTGAACAGATTGGCAGGGCGGGGGGGGGGGGGGGGGGAAGGGGGGCAGAAGCCAACTGAACAGTGTGGAGAAGAAGCATGCATAACTGTGGAATAGACATGGGTTCTTCCCTTTGTAACATTGAGAGGAAGCATGCAGGGGCGTAAGATAGAGAGAGGGTACCTACATGCCCAGACGTGCTGACGGGCTCATACTTGACACCACTGACCTGTCTGTGTGAGCGTTGGCGGTAGACGTCATCCTCACAGGCACGGACACAGGAGGAATTGAAGGTTAAAAAGGACGGCGGCAGGTCTCTGAGTGTGCGTGAGGCAGGGGCGGCCCCTTCAGTCTGCTCAAGACTGAAGCTGACAGCCTTTCCTTTGGACGAGCCTTGAGATTCTGGAGGAGACGACAGCTCAAACTGACCAAAGTTTCCTTCTTCTTCCTGGGGTTTACTGAGGCTACCAGATAGATCGTTGAGATTGTAATGTTGCTGGTGAGTGCCAGACTTTGAGCTTTCCTGCACGGCTGTATTCATTTTCTCTTCATCGCTCATATTCTCAGGCCCTGGCAGATTGTGGAAGCCAGCTTTGGCTGGAGGTTTGCGTCGCTGACTGGTCCTGTCCTTGTGGAAGACCACACAGATGGCGACGATGATGAGGGTGGAGAAAATGATAGTGACAGCAGCAACAACAGCGACGATGATAATGTAATCCTCTTGTTTTTCTTGCTCGTTTTCAATCATGGCCGCTGTAGCATTGTCGTACTGGACATCCACCCGGAGAGTGCTCGTGTTGAACTTGGGTGGCAGGCCACGGTCTGACACGATGATTCCTACCTCGTAGTGTCTCTTGTTCTTCAGACGCAAGGCTTGCGCTATTTTAAACTCTCCAGTGGATTCGGTAATTTCAAAAGCCCGATCTTCGTTTCCAGAGACGATGGTGAACCTCAGGCTACCGTTATCACCAGCATCGTCATCGTAGGCGATAATACGGCTGAGCACCACGCCAGTCTCTGGCAGGGTGGAGATGAGGATGGTGTGATTCTGGGACTTGGGGAAGAGAATGGTAGGGCTGTTGTCGTTAATGTCTGTCACCTCAACCAACACGCTGGCACTGGACATGAGCGGAGGGTCACCTTTGTCTCTGACCATCACGGAGAAGGAATAGTTGGTTCTCTCCTCCCTGTCCAGACTGGTAGAACACTGGATAGACCCGTTAGGTAACACAGTGAATGCGCCGTCCGCCCCGTCCAGGGAGCCGGTAAAGAAATACTGCATCTGGCCATTGACGCCTTCGTCGTAATCTTTAGCTGTCAGTTCACCAATGATCCTCACTCCTTCTATTTCTTCTTTGGTCTTGATCCTGAAAACCCTCCTATCAAACTCTGGTGCGTTGTCATTCACATCTTCTAGAACTACGGAAATTTCAGCTGAACCCTGTCTCGGCTTTGGACTTCCCTGATCAGAGGCGTACACGAAAAATCTCAGTACAGGATTGGTTTCGCGGTCCAGATTACCCACGGCTGATAGGACGCCATTTGTTGGGTCAATTTTGAAATAGGCTTCATAAGCTGGTTCAATACTGTATCTGACTTCTCCATTGGGGCCCTCGTCTTTGTCGCTAGCACTGACTTGCAGAACAAACTCGCCGTTTTTCCTGCCCTCCCTGATGGTTCTGGAATAGCTAGACTGGGTGAATTCTGGCGAGTTGTCGTTGGCATCTTTAATCTTGACAGTGACCGTAGCTGTAGAAGTGAGCGGTGGCTCCCCTTTGTCCATACAAATAACGGTCAAGTTGTAGGCAGCCCTAGTCTCCCGGTCCACAGTGCCTTGCAGGACAATAGTGTAACCTTTAGTCGGCACAGGCTCCATCCGAAACACCTCGTTACTTACTTCACAAAAAACGTCACCACCTCCATCATCGTTTACCTCAACAAAAGCCACAAAGAGCCCCCGGCCAGCGGGCTCCTGCACCCAAACCACATTGCTGTCGGAGTTTGCGCCCACTGTGTTGATGGATACATGAGGCGGGCGATTGACGGTACTGAAAACGTTCACGCGAACCACAGTCTGTGTCTTCAGAGGAAGGTTGCCGGAATCCTGAGCTTCTACTATGAATTCCGACAATCCAGCCGGCAGAGGCCCAACCACAGAAATCTCTCCAGTGCTAGAGTTGATGTGGAACTTTGACTCTAGGACTGCTTTCTGTAAGTTACTGAAGTCATAAGTTACCAGTCCGTTGTTGCCTTCGTCAGCATCGGTGGCCGAGACTCGCACGATGACCTGGTTGAGGGGTATGACGCCGTCAAGTGTGACACTATAGGTATCATTGAGGAACACTGGTTCGTTATCGTTGACGTCAGTGACATCCACAGTCACCAGGAGCGTCGACGACTTTGGTGGAGACCCCCCGTCATAAGCAGTGATTGTAAACTCATAATTGTCCACGGTCTCTCTGTCTAATGCCTCTTTCAGCTTGAGGTCAATTTCAGAGCTGCCGTCCAGAGCCTGGGAAGCAGTTAGTTCGAAAACATCTCGAAAACTATTCAGCGTATAATTCTTTACCTTATATTCAGGCCGATAATCTCTATCGTTGGCACCCGACAGTTTCAACACAGAATCAATAGAATTTCGCTCCGAGACTTTGAGTACCACATGATCCTGCTCAAAAGTTGGTGCATTGTCGTTGATATCGTTGATGATGAGGTGGACGGTGATGACTTTAGAATCAAATTGAGAGGATATTTGAGAAGAAGCTAGAACGTTTATCTTCAAGACACAGGCTTTTTCCACCAAGCACCAGGCTTCCCTATCTATTCGCTGAGCCACGTAAATAATTCCCCCGACTCTGCTCACGTTGAAGAGAGAGCCTGGGAAGCTGGCCTGGCTCAGAATGCCGTATTCCAGAGATTGTTTGTCTTGCTCAGACAACTCAGGAAATAGGCCAGGAACATCAGAGATATTTCCAACTTGGGTCGACAGAGGAAGCTCTTCGTTAAAGGTAAAGGTGGCATCTGGTGCCTGGCTAGCCGTGTGTCCGCTCAGTGCTAGGACAGCAAGAAATATTAGTGAATATCCTGCCATTGTCCTCATGTTTGTCAAACACTGAGTTACGAATATCTTATAAGAAATGGTTGTTTAACATCATAAGGCGTTATTTCTTATGTTTTGTGATTGTTCTGAATGCCTAATGCCAGTTTCGTGGATCTGATCATTAAATTACAAGTTTGTGCTGCATTGACGAGAGTTATCCAATGAAGGAAAATACCAAACTGAGAGCGGTATGAAAAATACACGTTGCTGGCAAGAGTTTCACACCACAGACAGAAAATCCATGCGAGCCTTGGCAGTATTACAGCTATCTCACGGCCAAGATCAGAAGCCAAGCTTGTGACAGTTCAGCCAACATTTATGTCCAACTTATAGACAAGCAGTCGGTAATCCAAGTGTTTCGCGGCTCAGCCCGAGCCTGGCTCGAGAACTCCGATAGTAAACTGATAGGGTCGAGAATCCGTTCCCGGCAGTTAACGTCCGTCCAGCCAGTCAGCGCGTACTAGGCCTGGCTCCCGCACATTCCAGCTCAGTCACAAGTCCAAGTTCAATACTTTAATCCTTCAGCTTTAGCACAGCAAAACAGGTTCCATTGGATTTGGACGCCTCTAAATCCTTTGTTGAAATGTCCCTCGCTGACCCCCAAACACCTTTCAGGCTCGTCTTATGTTTGTTTTACACGAGAGCTGGCTAGTTAATGACTGCGAAGCTCTTGTTGTTTTTTTTTATCTATCTATTTACCTAGTTTTGTGGGAGGGAGAGCACAGCACGAGGCACAGGCATGTACTCCTTGAAATGCGGACAATTCTACAGCTATTTTAAAAATGATACGAAAATCTGCACCTGACATAAACAAAAGATAAGACTTGTTTGTATACTTCACTAGATGGCAACTGCTTGAACGTTGTAGTTTAGATTATTAAATCGCCATCTGTTGAAGTAGTCCTGATGAAATCTGAGATCTCGGTTTTGTGGAGACATACCGACAGCCAGATCATCGAGGTGAATTTTTTCTTCAGGAGAACTGTGTATCTCCAAGCTAAGTCTATAATGAGTATATTAGATGTTCAATGTTTCTCAACAGAAAGTGTAGGATACCGAATTAATTCCAAGCAGTATCACAAGAAGTCCAAATGTATATAAGATCTGTGATAACTATTTTTTCCTCGCTGCGACGTTGCAGGGACTGCCTGGGATAGAGCTGGTAGTTTGTGCGGAAATGTCCACCAGTTTGAGAAATACCGGTCAGTAATCACAGTAATCTATTCCCTTGTATTACTGGTGCTCAGGTTCGTCTATCTGTTTCACGTGTCCACTCAGAGGTCAGGGAGAGGAAGTATGGCCAGGGTAGGACATCTGAGAAAACAAAAACAAAGAGCGATTAGAGCGTTTGTGTAGTAGGCCCGACTAAAGATAGGGTTATCTATCTCTCTTACCCTGCTCGGCTAGATAATTTGGGTACGTGTACATAGTACATAGATACTTACAGACTCAAACATTTGATCAGCGCGGGCCTGCCGATTGACACATCCTTCTCCTGGCGAGTATCTCAGTATCTGGTCAAACCCTACAGCTCTGACTCTTACACAAGAAAAGTAGACAGCATGGCAGAGGATGGGCAAATCTCTCTGCGTTTATTTATTGCCTTTTCTGTTACACACAGGATCTTGGACAAGATGCATAGACATATAGAAACCCAGCCTGGCGATTTATGGAACTGAAATATGCATAACAAACAGGTGTATTAACAGAACAGAGAGAGAGAGGGGGGGGGGCAAAAGATGGGGAGAGTTGGACAAACAGATAGGCAGGTAGACGGATGAACAGATAGAAAGACAGACAGAAGAAGAGAGACATCTAGTTAATAGAGAGTGACAGCAAAAGAGAGAGAGAGAAAGAGAGAGAAAGGAGAGAGGAGGGGGAGGGGCAAGGCAGAAAATAGGAGAGGGGTCGAGTGGCAAGTCGGTCTTTGAGAAGACACTAGGAAAGAGAAAGAAAATGATGGAAAGCAGTAACCCAAGCACAGAATTTACTCGTGCATGCTTGTCTACCCCTTTGACCTTACATCGTAGCTATGAATATATTAATTGCATGGCCCGATACAGACTCCATATGGATCTCTGCCTTATTCTTCTGTCATATAGGCCTAAGATACGGGCTGAAGATATTGTGTGGTTAATATTTATGAGGCCACTTCTCAACGTCATGACTTATCTAATGAGGCCATTTAGAGCAGGTAAATTAAGAAAAAAGCTTTGTTCTTTCCAGGATGTGATATTCAGAATATGCTAGATTATTGTGACAACATATTATCATGTGAGTCACACTAGGAAATGAAGGTCGGATGATAACAGTACACGTTCATTCTGGGGTCGCTCCGTGATCGTTTTAATATCGACTAAACTGTACAATTAATTATATTGCCCATGTATATTGTAAAGAGAGATAGGAGAGAAGAAAGAGGATTACGCAATTATATTTTTTTCAAAAGTATTACCCCACTCCCCCACACCCGTTGTTTCTAACGTCCAGGCGAAAACAACAACAACGACAACAACAACAACAACAAGGAGATTTTGTTCGAAATGTCAAGCCTTTGAAATCTTGAGGCAACAATTTGGCATGACCTCACTCAGGGCTTACCTGGCTGATTGTGCAGCCCTGAGTGAGTGAGTGGCTCCTACCAAGACCACAAACAATAACATAAATCCATGACAAAGATCCAGGCTTTCAGATATTAACTCATCTATATCCCTGGTATAAAACTCGTCAATCTGGTTTCTGACTCACTGATAAGACTAATTCTTTCTTTATTGATTATCTGTTTTATCAGGTTTTCGTGTTAATTTTAAGATCAACCACGGTTGCACAGGCTTAAGGAAGTCTTTTCCATCTCGTTATATGGTATTGTAGTTGCATTTTTTTATGATGATGTTATTGACTGCAAAAGACAAAGGCCACTACCAATCCTATAGAATGATTCGTCAAGTTTTAAACCTGTAAAATCTATTACCGCTAATCACATTTGAATCGCAGAGATTTTCGTTATTTTTTTACATCCCAAGTGCATAAGTGAAATCTGCTACACTACACCAATAATATCTTCGGAAGGTCTCAACGGCCGTCTGACTTTTCCAACGGCGTTTATAACAGATTTGCTGCTTTCTGTGTGATTATGTGTTTATTTTATTTTATTTTTTTTTTATTTTTAAAAAAAAAAATATATTTATTTTGCCTATATCAAATTTCACAATTTATTGTGAGACAGGAAAATTACGGACAATAAGAAAATCCCCACGTTTAGAAATAGCTTCTCGTCCACCAATGGTGTCTTTAGCCATTATAGCCCCACTAAGTTAGTAATGCCCCACTGCGACCTTTCGGGCCCTGCGATGTCTGCCTTCGAGAGGACGACAAAAATCCAGCTGCACGTTTTGTTTCTCGCCATACAGACTTTATGACGAGCATTTAAAGTGTGATCTCCGAGCAGCTTTGCCAGCTTTCCAGGCTCTTGGCTAAAATCTCCCGCACTCGCTAAAAGCTCCTCTGTTTTACGAGTTAATTTCTTAAGAGATGTGTCGTCCACATGCAGCCCGGATAATGGCAAATGTTGATCAAAGAATCTTCGGGCTGATAAGGATCAAAGAACCTGACAAATGAATCAGCACTATGATTGTGTAACCATCATGATTCTGAGGGGTGGCATAATTGTGTCATAGATATAGGTTATGCAATGCTATTTTGTAATCACAAGACAGATTTATTCCGCCTAGCCTGTTCAGATCCTAAGCATGTGCCATACGAGATGCACATATCTTGGGAGTGGTCATCCTGGGTTCTGAATAATAAAACATACTCCTACAGTATATGTTCCCCCTGTCCATTTCTGAATCTGATCTCACAATCCAGGCTCCAGAACCATGTTTCTATAAAAGACAAGTCCCTTTTAACAGATCAATGGTTAAACGGGCAATTGACCTCCTGATGCAAAAACATCACGCTTAGAGTCAAACATCTGAAAAGCGAGATCGCTCTACAAACCGGTGTTTTATGGACGTAAGCCGCGTAATACACGCACTGGAAACACAAAAGATTCGAGCCAACTACAATTCCGAGTTGCTGGCCATCACCATTACTTCTCAAGTTTATAGAGATGAGCTTCCTCTGCAAACGGAAGTGAAACGAGGCCAGTTTTTTACGTCCACACTTCATGTCAGTGCGGAGTGCGCTGAGACTATCGGATAAAATGAGCTGCTCATTCTGTCCTCTTGGTTAACTCTTGGCTCAAATCCGGAGGGCGCAAAGAGGTTTTAATGTTAAGTGTGGATCTGTATAGGGAAATGAGGCCGAGAAGGGGGAAGGAAAGGGGATGGGGGGGGGGGGGGTAGTGAGAGAAATGTATGGAAACAGGGATGGGAGTGGTATTGCACTGAAAAGAGATAAACGGAAGCGGAAAGAGATGTGATTTTATTGATATGGTGTTATTTTTATTGATCTTATGAAGAAGAAGATTAGAAAGAGAACATACAAAACACACATGTAGTTGCGCAGTGAGAAAGAGAAAGGAAAAGAAAGGGAAGGAGACACAGAAAAACACACAGAGAGAGAGAGAGGGGAGGGGGAGGGAGAGACGGAGAAACAGACAGGCAGAGAACGTGCACAGAAAAAGAGGGGGTGACAGGCAGAATATGAGAGACAGAGACTCCGAAAGGAAGAGAAAAGCAAAGAATATGAGAAAGAATGTCAAACAAAACGAACAGAGAAACTGAGAGAAAAACAGTACAATAGCTTGATTAGAGGACAGCAAAAATAGGAATAGAGGGAACGAGACAAAGTGAGAAAGACAACAAGATAAAAAAGACTGACGAGAGAAAAATGACAGATGTAGAAGAAAAGAGTAGAAAGATGAAGACAGACAGTAGTGAGAGTGAAAATGAGGGAAAGCGTGCGACGGCGAGACAAAGATATATTGAGAGAAATACACAGACAGACAACGATTCAGAGTGAGGAAGATAGAGAGAAAGAGAAACATGGGGCGTATATGTGAGAGAGACATCTTTCAAGTTCCTGCCACATGGCAGGACGGATGGGGCTCTAATGATGTTTTTAGATGGCCACTGTAAAGTGGGTCTATAAAATTGCTAAAGCTGTGCTGGTGTTTTGTTTGTTTTTCGTTCATTGTCTTATAGTTCTATTACCACATCTTCTTACTAGGTCTGTGACTTTCCATAGGTATGAGCCTCTTTTTACAGGAAGAAGAGCAAAATGTTTCACTCTTTATTGTTCACGCAGTATTCTAGGAGTGAGAAATACAAATCGAAGTGTTTTTACTGTAAAATAAAAAAAATATAAAGAAAGAACGAGAGAAGGAAACAAATAAATAAATAAATAAAAAAATAAATAAATAATGAAAAAAAAATCCTGCTTAGGAAAGAAACTGACAAAAGCCAAACTGTTTATTTTCCTTTTAGATCAGAAGTTTGACATCTCCGAATCTCCAGATTTGTTCTTTCAATTCTTCATTTTTCATCAGATTTCCCAAAACATCCCAACAACATTATTCTTTGTCTCTCTGAGTATGGTTATCCATTTCAAAAACATAATTAAAATGTAATTGATTGTTTGTGTCTTGCTAGATGACAGCAGAAAGAGAGAGAAAGAGAGATTGAGATAAAGTGAAGGGTTCGGGGGGGGGGAGTATGGGCAGAGAGAGGAGGTCTGTTTTCACATCCCTTCACTTCAATGGGCTCTTGCTGTCTGTCTGTCTGTTCTTTTTTTCTGTTCGATCCCTTTCTCTTGCTGTCTCAAGCGACCAGGCATTCTATCACTGCAGCGCCATCCCCGACACAAAACATCATCATCATCATCCATCTTATCTCCAGTTGCCCTTCGACTCTCTGAGCAGTTGCATTTCCTTTGTCTCCTGCTAGCTATCTCAGTCTCGCTCTTTCACTCTTTATCTCTTTGACTTAGAGAAAGAGAGAATGACGGGGGGGGGGGGGGGGGGGGGGGGGGGGGGGGAAAAAAAAAAAGGG
>JBCEWB010426133.1:10348-38815 GCA_039654565.1 Peronia peronii | reverse complement strand
AGATGGCCACCGTTTCCATGGAAACCATCATTTTAAAAAAAAATTTGAAAGTGAAAAACATCTTTCCCAGTCATACATAACTACCTGTCAAAGTTTCTCTTCTTAGTCTGGTGAAATAACAATCTGAAATTTTCACCCGCTTACTCCCTTAAATATAGTTACTGCTTCTGACAATTGATATTTTCCTTAACTGGTCCCATATGGAAAATATATTTGCAGAATTTTTAAAACTGTCTTGAATTGTAGCTTTTTCATTACATAATTTGAGGTCCTTTTTTTTTTTCTCTTGTACTATAAAATTAACTTTCTTCAACAATTTGCATTTCTGAGAAGTCATATATCAAAATGAATGAAATGACTCAGGGCAAATTGCTTCATTTCACCATCAGTTCTTTTGTATGATCATTTCCTAAAAAGATACCTCAGCATTTTAGGAACATTGGGGTAGCTCAGATCAAGAATATATGGGACTACTTAAAATTTAAAGCACAAATATTGCCCTTTTTCAATAGCAGTTGCTATAAACATTTTGCTTCTAACTTTTTAGGAGAGAAACCTTTTGTCTGTGGGATTTGTCATGTTGGCTTCACCCAGAAGCAACGCTTGGATGCTCATTTGAAAAAGCACTTGGACCGACCAGGTCAAGAATTAATTGGGCGACAGGGACCACTTCTGGGAACAACTGGACAAATGGAGCAGTTCAGACAGGGGTAAGAACATCTAGTAATAGGGATCAGTGAAAGTGTTTGGAGATCTAGTTGTATCCCCCCCCCCCCCACACACACACACACACAAAAGGGAAAAAAAGCAACAACAACATAACCCAGGATTTTAGGATATTAGCCTTAGAAAGACATTTAAGCACTGCATAAGGTGATATAGTGGGAGATGAGGTTCAAATTATTGCCACTTCATGAAATGAGAAATTGCTTATGAAAGGGATGTGGTGTAATGGAAAATAATGTAATGATATTATATTACATATCACCTTTGGCAGCAGCAGAGTAACAAATGTTTGAAGCATTGCCAGACAAATAAACAATGATTCATTTATGCTTTACAGCTGTATATTATTCTGTTATATCACGCATGTTATTAAATAAAACATTTCAAACTTGCTTGTTAAGCAATAGAACTTCTAATTTGGTGTGTTGTAGAATTAGAAAGTAACTGTGCTAGATTAGTTTCATATTTGCATAGCATATTCACTGTCACATTATTTATCCTAGGGATGAAGAAATCTGGATTGATGTGATGTATGCTGTTCTTTTTCAGGCCACCTCCAAATGATGACAACGCATTCATGCAGATGATTGGGCATGGTATGCCTTACATAAAGCAAGAAACCAATTTGATAAGTGATAATGTGTCCAACAGCAATGCCAGCAGTGGGAACAGCACAACAGCAGGGAGTGTCAATACAGGACAGATGGATCTAAGTGGTGGAGGTCAGAATAAAGAAGAAGATAAAAGAAGAAAAACTATTAGCAGTGGCAAGGATGATTGTAAAACAGTAAATGGTACTAGTGGGGCAGATCCAGACAAAAGCCCTAAAATTTCAGCTCCAAGTTTTTCATCTGAGGGAATGTTTCTCCACCCGTCAGGTTATGTGGCATATGGAGGAATAGAAGATAGTGATGAGTCGAATGATCAAAGCCCTGGATCAAACACTGCAGATTCTTCGATTCAGCACCAGGGCACAACAGGAACTAGCAGTGGACATAGACGAAAACCATCATTTGTGCGAAAACGTTACAGTGAATCTCCAGCTAAGGAACCAGAAATGCCGCTTGTGGGCAAGAGAAATGCAACTGATTTTCAGCGATTCTCTCCCGTTCAGAATTCCACCAGTGTGGACGATGGGAACTCAGATGATGAATCAGGACCAGAAGAATACCAAGATACTGGTGAGACTGTGGATGATAAGAATGATCCTCCCTATCATGGTAATGTACAAAACAAGCATAATGTACCAGGAGTGGTAACAAGACACATGAATCCTCCTGTTGTGCCGACTTCCGTTGAGACTCGATCTCACAGTCGCAGGAATATGACTCCTCCAGTCAATCGAGCTCATCCAGTGACAGTGAATGGGGACAATAGAATGAATTCTTCCTCGCATGGAGGAAATCTTACTTATTCAGGACACAGTGGCACTGTTGGCAATACAGGTCTTGTGAAAGTCAATAACAGGATTTCCCTGGTCAATTTTACAGCTGAGGAACTAATTACTCATCTAATGAAAAGAGATGATGTCCACAAGTGCCAGTTTTGCTGTCTGATTTTTCAAGACGCTGCTATGTATCATATTCATCGAAACATGCATGACAAGGGGGATGTCCGCAAATGTAATATGTGTGGCAAATTGTTGCAAGACAAATATGACTTCACTGCTCATTTTCTTAGTATGCATCAAAATTAGATTAGCAACTCAAGTATCGGATTTAATTTTATATGCTTCTCCACAGGTTAAATTGTGATAAACTACACTCTAAAACGGTGAATATGAAATTTGCGGGGAATAGAAAACATTTCATATTATCGCTGTTTCATAATAGCTGTAAAGGCCATTGTGAAACAGGAAATTACTACTACATTACTACTTCCCTTGAGAGTGTTGAAACTAGTCAATGAGAGCTCAAAATTGTAGAAAGTCAAGTTTGGAATGTCATACTTTCTGCAGATGTCCAACTTTTTCATTATATCGCCATCAATTTCATGAATCAGTGTCCTTTCAACTGCAGCGATAGATCTGTACTCTTACACCTTGACATGTTTGGTTTTGATGAATTCATCATTAATTACTAGGCCTAGGTTGTGGGCAGTACAACACATTGAGGGTACTTGGCACACTCAAGGGCAAATTCTTTGTCTGAAGAAATTGACCTGGCATCCGAGTTTGTTCTGGGTTATGCCGTAATATGAAAGAAACGCCTGAGCGGGGAAGCGAAAGCCTTTCGCAATAAAAGTAGATTTCATAGTAGCCCGTAGTTTTATTTCGTGTTAAAAATGATAAATTACTTGTACATGCAAAATGACTGTTCCAAAAGATTTTATTTCATAATAGTGAAGTTTTGTACAAAGGGTTTTCATAATAACCGTTTTAGAGTGTAGTACAAAAAATAACTATAATATATATATTATTTTGAATCAGGTATAAATATCTTTATAGAATTATGACTTTATACTTCAAAAATAATTGAATAATAAATTCATAGTAGATTATATATTTGTAATGAATATAATGGTCTTGATGATTTCATATTTTAAAAAAATTGTTATTTAATGCTTTCTAAGCCACAATCAGGATATGCTCTTGAATCAGTAAAGTCCTGTGTTGCTTGGAAGAAAGAACACAAGAATACCCTTGGGACTTTAGGAACCCAAGAACTTTGTTCATGCACAATGGCCGTGGCATATTAAATTAGAAAATGTGATGTGGCTTGCATTACATTCATCCTTGTAAGTACATGTAGACATGTAACCAGTGCAATATATCCACCAAAAAATTCTTTTTTTAAATGTGCCAGTGCAGTATTTGCTTGATGACTATTCTTTTGTTAGCTTTTATTCTTAGAGTCAGTTATTGTAAAAGGAAAAAGGATAGTGACAGTCAGTGTAAAAATAATTGCTTTGTGAAATCTTTACTTTTAATAAAGATCTAAAAGATCAGATTGATATGCTCCAAATCAAGGCATGAATTTTATACATGTTCTTATGTCAGATGCCATGTAAAAATTTTTATCCTAGTTTATTTGATTTAATAGTAACAAAAAAATTTCATGCTTTGTGAGAAAGTGAGCCGAGCATGTTTTTTTTTTTCATCTCATCAACTCTTGATGATTTGAGTTGAGTTTAAGATAGTGTAAAGACGATAAACTTGAATTTAAGTCGGTTCTCGGCTTCAGATTTTCAGCAATGAGAAAACTCCTTTTGTGTACAACCAGACCCTTGTCAGTGATGAAATTACTTTTCTTTGCTTTTTAAAATATAAACCCCAGATTTCAAATTGAATTTTTGGTGTTAAACAGATATCTGTGACAATCAATGTTTTGCTTTTGTATAACAACAATTTGCAATTCCAATTTTACAACATACATGTACATTGTATACATGTAAGACATTTATATAAATAATATTTTTAAATGCATAACATGTACATATATACCAATTAACAACTTATATGCAGTGCCTGCGTGCCCTTGTGATTTTGTGGATAGGACAAAACTGTTGTGCATTTTTCTATGATAACTGGTGATGGATTGTTGTCTGTAATTGGTAATAATTTGATAATACACGTATTAAATTCAATGAAGTGAATTTCTATTCAACACCTTAGTAGATCAGGTTTTTCAAATTATTTGTATTAAATATCTAAATCAAACTTTCTTAGGAAAATAATCAGATGTAATGTAAAATAATAAGCAATCCAAATTGTTATTTATTTAGTGGTATATGACCTGGCTGAACTCTCTTTTGTTTCACCTTTGATTTCCAGATGTACATATATGCATTTCTATTTTAATTTTAATTTAGACATTGTAGTCTTTCTATCTGCATACTTCCTTCATTATTTCATTAGATCACCTGGATAGAAATGGATTCTAGCTGGATCGTCTCATGGTGCGAGACTTGTCCACGTGGTAGTTAATGTCTTTTCAGTTTGACTACAGAGGCAACTAATCCAGCATAAATATACAGCATAATAACAACCCATATTGAATGAATTGTCCACTAGCGATGCCTTTAACCAGTATAAACAAAGAAATTGGGTGCTTCCATTGCTAAGACATTACAATGTCGAACAAACTAGGCATTCATTACTACTGCATTAGCGTTGAAAAATTCAGTCACATGTAACAAGTGCAATCCCACTAAAGTATTTGAAATGCAAATTTTGATAAATTTTTCTTGTTGAGAAAAAAAAAAAAAGTTCATTTACAGCCTGGAAAATAAGGTACATTATGTTTTTTTTTTTTTGCTTTGTATATGAGTCACAGAAAATAGTTGCAAAGTGATCAGACAGTGACATTGCTCATTGCTCTTGTTGTTGTGGTTGTGAGTGTCGTAATTTCTCTGTGATAATGCATCATGTCATGTCATGTCATGAAAGTAATTTTACCATTTCAATCGTTGGACGATTTAACTAGTATAATCTCAAGGGCATCGTTGGTGAGATGTTAATTTAGAAATGTAATGTAATCTAGATATGGCAATATATATGTTTACATTTTCTGTCGTGTAAGAGGCAGGTTGAGGATAAGTGTATCTGATGAAATTTCTTGTACAAAAGGTCAAAAAAAAAAAAACCGGCATAAGAATTACTTTGTCTAGAGCTTCAAGCTCACATCCTATGAATTTGCCATCAGTAAACATTTACAACTAATGATTTTAACAAAATCTTGGGTTTGCCTTCTAGAGAGATTATATTTTTGTTACTTTAAATAGCCCTCTTCCCAGGTGAGCCTACAAATTGTCTTGTTTAAATTGTAATGGTCCATTTGAAACCATGAATTATTCAGCTTTGAACAGACAGCTGCATGCGAGATTTAATTAATTTAACATGCAGCATTGAACATTTTGATGATTATCACAAAATCTGTGATGTTTGAAGAAGGTTGGAAGGGTTGAGGGCTTTCTTTTCAAAGATTGCATTATTTTTTTTTTTCATTACTAAACAGTCCAAGAGGACAAGTGCATATTGTAAGAAATTGAACCACCCTAGAAAATAAATCTAATATTTGCTATTTTTAATGCTTTCATCCATACATGAATTAGACAGTAAATCAATGAAGTATAGGATCTGTTGTTTTTTTTTTCATGTTTCTGCGAGATTTTCCCCGAGGCTTATTTTATTTGCATTGGTTTGTTTTCAATTTCTTTAAAACTCTAGGGGAGAGCAGTAAAGTTGAGTTTAGATATAAAATAATTTTGCATGTATTCTAATGCTTAACAAAAGTGTTGTGGATATGGGTACTTTTAATTTATACATTTGTTCACGTGATGTTTAGAAAATCAAACAATAAAACTGTTTGTTATTTTAGTAGAAAGTATTGAGTTGAAAAAAACTTCAGTAGAAGAAGAAATGTATACATGTATTTATTTTTTTTAATAAGTCTACAATGTTTTTTATAAGGTCAAAATTTTCCAGCAAATAATGATTGTGTTTTAAGTAAACTAGAATCAATTGAAATTTGATTTAATAGTTGTAAATTTGCTCTTTAATCAAGAAGATATGTTTTGTATTCAATTTCATTATTTTCACAATGTCATTTGACAGTCATGATGCATCTCACAACTTCACATTAAGTCACTCTGAAACATTCTTTCCCAATTTATTTTAAAGGCATTTTATTCACAACCTTATCATCAAAGTATTATTTTTAGCAAGTTTGCTCATGTAAGGTAGTCAAACAGTTTGGTAATAAGTTGGCAAAAGGATTTATTTATTGTTTTTTTTTTCTTTTATTTATTGCATCGAGTCAGACTGCCAGGGCACACTTGCATGACTGAATACTTGAGATATGGAGTTTTCTGGGTTTTTTTCTTCTCAATACAAAAAGAATAAAATATTGTTTATCTTTCATTATGGGCTGGCTTCGTTTTGATATTGTATGTGAATAGTAATAGTTACGACATAACTTTTAGTCTGAGTCATGCAGTTGGTCCAAAACAATAGTTTAAACTAGATTGTAAGAAATATGTCTATATCAGCTGATCTGCTTGTCTGTATTTACAGCATTAGATATATAGAAATATCAAATACAGAAATTTTAAAAGAATAACTTTTATTACATAAAAAAATTCATACGATTGAAAGGAATGCTAGCGATATATGTATTTATAGTCTACTCTTGGAATGTGGAAAAGCAAATCTTGCCTCACAGATATATATATATACATTCCCTGGTTTACAGTACACGCATAAGCAGGCGCTCCAAGATTCAGTCACACTAACAAAATTTACATGACAGAGAAACAGTCCTTTTCAGGACACGTTCAGTTAAATTTGTTCAAATGAAAGTATTAAACAGTACATCTTTCAGCTCATTGTTGGTGTATCTTCACAGACAAAAGTTCATGCACCCAAAAAGCAAATGTTTATGTCTGTGTCCCAATTATAAAATAAGAATTTAACTGTAACAATTTTTGTCCTTCGTTGGGTTTAGATCGATCTATGAAGTTTTTCTTTTTTTTTTCTCTTTAGATCACAAACAAAATATTCAAATTACAGAAATGTAATTTGAATACTGTTTCACATGAAAACTGTTTATGCCTTCTGATTCTTGACTTGAATAGAATGAGCAACATGCATAAATAACAGGTACCCATGAAAGTTACAGAACCAGCACAAAATCTGAGTTCTCCTCCTTAAGCTTGCAAATTTTTCATTTGGAGCCATTCATTTACACAAAATGAACTTTGGCATTTACGCAGTCTTCTCAATTCATAAGGCAAGCAATAAATCCTCACATTCCTTTCCTCAAAGTAAAGAAATATACATGTACATATAAACTGTATTTACAGCACACATTCTATTATAAAATAAGCTGACATGAAATTGGAATGTGCAAATGGTAAGGGCCAGTTCTTCATATGAGGCACACCGTTATTAATTTCACCTGGATGGTTAAAATAAAACACTAAAATGTGGAATAATTTTCAAGAGAAGAAATGGTCACTGGATCAATTGAAACAATTTTTGCATTTCTGTGACAATATTACATGGCGTTAAGCAATTGAACTGTAACATGATAAAAGATGACCCAAACTTGAGTTTCAGTCTTAGTCTTCCCTGATTCATCCATTCTTATTTTAAGAAACAGTATGGCTGGAAATAAAAACATATTATTTAATGACCAATCTGTAACTGACTTACCCTTCAATACACCGACAAAATTTTTATTTCAGTTCTTTTTTGTGGCCTCATTTGAGATGCACTATGATGAAATTGACACATACCTAAGTAGAAGACGATCATAAAAGAAGAAAAGAAAAACATGTTCTAAATATTAAATTTGAAGAAAAAATCCACATGGGCATCTTAAATCAAACCTTCATCTTCATTATTAAATACTAAAAGTTTTAGTCTTTATTATTTTTTTTAATTTGAAAAAAAAATTTTATTCTTAGTCATAAGGAAAGATATGGAATTACATGACTTAATAAACCTCATATCAACTTTTTCACCTGTCCTTGCAGCTAAAACTTAGGAAGATTCATCATCAAACAGAGCTACACAGACATGTCCATGAGGAAACAAGTAATTATATAACTTTCACATCTGAATGAAACATGTACAATGAAGATGGCATGGCTGTCATTGAATGGAGAGAACTAAACATTATCATTATGATATTATTATCTACATCTGTGTAAAATTTTGGCTACTTATTTGTCTGTCTATAGCCATTATTCCTCAAACATAAAAACTGTTGGGGGGGAGGAGGGGGCAGGTCCTGAAATCTGGATTTTGCTCAAAACATGCAATTTTGGGTTTTAGTTTTCTCTTTAAAGGTCGGCCTTTTCTGCATGTAAAAATGGTATCAAAAAGTGGATGTGTCCATTCTAACGTGTTTGACCCATGGTCATTTAACGGTAGGCCCAACCTATTGTCAACCAAGATTTGACTCTACCTGGCTGCTAGATGCAGTCGTAGATCATCACAGTTTGATTATATGTAGGGAATGAGTGCATAAAACACTTGGTTATGACCTCATCTAGCAAAATCATGAACTCCAGGAGATTGGATGACCCCTATGTGGCAAAAAAAAAAAAACTGCTGATCATGCAGATTATCAGCAGCAGATGCTCTAGAATGAACTTCCACATCCTATAAATAGTAAAACATCCCTTTATTTCTGCTATTTCAGAGTTTAGTTGTGGACTATATGCCACAGTAAAGATCAAGAAACTCTTGGTTTGGAGAGAAAAAGATATGGGGACCACATATAGGCCCTCACGAACCCGCAAGTGGCTCTATTGGAGCCCTTATAATGATGGGGGATAGGGAATATAATTCGAGAAAAATTGTGCTCAGAAAGCCAGGAAGAGACAACAAAAGACACAGAAGTCATGGAGAGAGGGATAGCATGTAAAAAAAAAGTCTGTTTTGCGGCCAAAAGCCTAATAAAAAACTCTCCATGTCAAATTTTCCATGAAAAAAAAAATTAAACTGCGTTTTCCCCAAAACCCGTTTTTTTTATCAGTATTTTGCTATCCACTTTTTTGTTTCTAAACTGATTCTAACCAAATTTGGCATACATCATGTTTACAACAAAACCAACAAAACGTACATATGCGCATCCCATTCTGTCAGTAAGTTGTAGAGAAAAATGGGATTTTAGTATGAAAAAAAATGGCGAAATTTGAAATTTCGCTACATGGTATTTTCAAAAAATTTCTAGAAAATTTTCTATTGCATAGAAAGGGCTGAAAATATGTAACTTTTTAGATATTATGTCAAAAAAGATGTTTACTAAGTTTTGTTAAAATTTCGTGGACAAGACAGATTTTTGAAGTTAGCTATTTTAGAGATGCCAAAATCCAAGATGGTGGCGTTGCCATGGCAACTATTTGAAAAAGTCAGATTTTTTTTTTCACTGTTTTTCTCTAATTTGAACATGCCGAATTCAATGAGAAAAGTTAAAATAGCCTATCTTTAATAATAATACAAAAATCATCTTCAGGACCCTCCCCCACCCCGCCTTATGGGAATTTGACCTTTAGTGGAATCTTTTCTCTCAGCTAAAACAAGATGATTCATGAACGAAAAATGTACAAGAGAAAAGGGATTCCAATTCCCTTGTCACTTTACAAGTTATCTCACAGTTAAACCATTAAAAAAAAAAAAAAAGTTTATGATTTTAAAAAAAAAAAGCAGCATAACAGAAACAAAAAAAAAAAAAAAATGGTCTGAGTCCATGGCATCATTATCTGCTGAGAACATCTGGGGTTATTTTCCTAAACTTGGTGATATGACACAGTGGGCATATAAGCACATATAAAATCAAACCTTGCAGAATTTATGTACATCAGGCACTCACACTGGGAAAAACATTGCTTTGCAAAATCTCAAACTCAAGAAATGAGATGGCAGGAAATAAAACTATCATTGTGAATCATTTTTCAGTTGTCTAAATTGGCTGCATAGCTGGATTTTTATGACATAACATCTACAGGTGTCGGTCTATGGGTATGGTTTCACATTCATGTTTGTGTTCCTCATTACAACTATCATACTTGTTTGGTGAAGTTTTTACTTACTTTATTGAACATCACAAAGACGCAGCAGTCTTGCCATAAAAAGAACTTTCCATAAAAAAAAAATATTTAAAAATTAGGAAAATTTATGTTAATTCAATTAAAGAACAGAATCAGTATGGACATTTCACAACAACCTGGATAACAGTAGCGCCCCCAGACTTCCGACCCCAAGCACCAACATCCATGACATTTGCATGCTGGATGAGCTGTTGCAACCATTCCAGTCATTGCAAAAACAATATACAAATCGATTATCTGTTGAGTCCAAGGGATTGAACGGATCATTTCTACGTGCAGGCACGCAGTAACCATGACGACGCAGAACTGGCATGCGGAGTCGGTGACGAGTTGATTTCATCAGGTTCTGCTCACATTCTCTAATGTATCTTGGCTCTTCACCTGAAAAACAATTTTTATGTGTTCTCTAACATTGTATATTCCATTAATTTTGAAGTCAATGCCTTTAAACTGAAGAGAGCTCTGTAAAAAGTTCAAGTTCTTACAAAACATATTGGCATTTTCAAATTATTTCTCAAAATTAAAATATTCCACCTTGCCAAAATGAAACAACTAAAACTGAACAAACAAAAAAAAAAAAAAAATTTAATCGGAAGTAGGGAAAACAAAAAAAGGAAGAAAGACAACAATTAAAAATCTAAGCAGTAAATTTTGTTAAAATATTGATTTACTCCTTCCAGGGAAAAAAAAAGTTAATGAATTTTGATTTGTTATTTTTCCTATCTACTATAAAATCATCATTCATCTTTATCATCATCACTATAAACCGAAAGATGGCTCTCTCACTGGCTGCATCATAATGGTTGAATAAATATTTCATTTTATGTATCCTCTTTAACTAGTTCGCATCAAAGCAATTTAAAACACATAAGATTTTTGTATACTATTAAATTTAAAATCGCTGCCTTATCTACCAGAAACTGTAAACGATCCATAAAATAAAAAAATGTAAGGAATTTAATTTTTTTCCCATGGAACATAAGGTGTGTGAAAATACTCCAACAAATCTATTTACATGTATTCCTCATGTCAGATCTTATGTAGTAGGGAAAGTGTGTTTGATTTTTGCTCCTGTAGTGATCTATTGATATGCTTAGCCTCTACACACAGTACTAGTAGATCTGAAGGGAAAAATATGAATGGTTTTTCTTCTCTCTTACGTGGTTCATTGTCTTGTATCTCACCTGGAATGTTTTCAATGACTTTGACACAGAAATGACTTCCGCAGTCTCTCCATGGGTACATTCTCCAAACTACATCATCTCCACAGCCTCCCATTGATGACATACAGCGATGACACATGATGGCCTCCCCTGAAATTATTATTGATCGGATATTAAAAATAAAGTTTTTATCTTGCTTCTCATTGTATGATCACTGTATGAGAATGTGTGCATAAAATACACAATACAAGAGAGTCAATACATTGACTTCATCACATACTTCAGCTTTAAGTCAACTCCAAGAAGAAGAAATGGCATTGCAAATGTAACTGATTCAATTAAATGCCTTAGAAAAATATTACTTCAAACATATCAGTAATTTACAACAACAACAAAATTGATTTCAATGGAAACAGAATGTAGAAAAGATAAAAAAGAGCAAGAGAGATACAAAGACAGTGAAAGAGAGAGAAAAAAAGAGACAGCAAGGGATACAAAAAAAAAGATGGGAAGAAAAAAGGACAGAAACAGACAGAAGCCATTAATTTATAATATATTTTTGTGGAGAAAAAAAAATTTAAAAATAAAAGTAAAAATCTAGATCTAGCTGTGGCAAGTCTTTCTTTTTTTAATTCTTTATTTGTCTCAAAAACATGTAAGCGGGTAAGGAGGGAATAGTTGCAAAATTTAGATGCAATGCATCATGAGGCATCTCCTGACAATTTATACCAAATTCTTGCGAAAAATTCACTCTGACATCCGTATTTCAATGACCTTGCATTTCAAAATATTCCATTTAATGTCTTAATTTTCTAATTTTACTGTGGACTGAAATCCTCCTCTGAGATTTCAACTTTAAAAACGTTCACAGATAAATTGTTTGACTATTTACATCCTTTGTACTTTACCTTTTACCAATCAGATTTCTTTAGTATTTATTCCGTAAATCCTGTTCAAAGATTTTCAACTACCTTGATGGTATTGGCAACATCAGCAGATAGAATAGATCTTGTCTAGATCTAGATCAACTTTCAAACACACTTGTGAGTTGTGAGAGTCAAAAGAATTTCTTTTAAATAGATTACAACTCTCCAATCTGGTGTTTTCATGTCTTTTATTACTGGATTTTGGACAACGCCAACATTTACAATTTCAAGTAACGATATCTGAGTCCTACTTTGAAATTGAAAAGCCAACTTTGCGATAATCAGTTATTGAAAATTCAACAACACGGAAGTAACAATGGCAAATTATTTGAAAAGCAGAGCACTAGTCATGTAGACCCAGAGTTTCATTTTTTCCTCTTCACTATTGATGAATTTAACCATACAGCCCTGACAATCTTATCTTTTTCTACACGTTTCTTAACCCAGTCATTCTCTTCATAATTGAAACTTACCATAGTGAACTAACAACACAAGCACAAACAACGACACAACGCCAAGGGCTGCCATCTTGAAGAATTTCCGCACACCTGTGTTGACCTAGTTAGACAACTTACAGGGGCAATAATGCCCGACCTCAGGTGCGGTATTTGTCGAAAAAGGAGATAACAGAGAAAATCCCGGAACAATTCACTGAGTCATACGTTCTCAGTGCTCTACTATTTATTCTTAAACACCTCGAAACAAACAGTTCATCAGATAGTCATGTTTAAAAAAAAAACACACAAAAAAAACCCCAAAAAACAAACAAAAACAAAAAACAACCGCAAAATAATAGGCTACATTATACTATAAAAAATAATATATGACTTCTATATTGTAGTGAAAATGTGTAATATTGTGTGTTCTTTAAGAGTTTCATGTATTTTATCTGTTAGGTACTGATCACATCATTCTGCTGCGTTTTGTTGCAAACGAATACAAAGTGATAACAGATTTAATAATGAATTCTGCAGTTGGCGCTATTGTAATACTTATGTCTATTTTTATGTCAGGCAAAAACAAAAAAAAACAAAAACAAAAAACTTTGGTTTTCACCTGACCGTAATTCTGTAACACGCTTTGTTAGAAGAAGTCGTAACACAGCGCCACTGTATTTTCAATCATTATTGTTATTATAGGATCCATTCATGTATTGTCTTTATGACAAAAACACAACATAAGATATTAAAAAAGATACTTGTAAGCCAAATTCAGCAGTGACTTTTTTTTCTTCTTCTTTCCTTACAAAATACCTATGCAAAGTTAATTAGGATTTGCCCACACAATTATATAATGGCAGATACAACAAACGGCGATTTTGTAAAAAAAAAATATTTAAGAACATTCGTGAGTTGGACAAAACTTAGTGTTGTTTCAGAGCCCCCGCTTTACTCTTATATCAAATCTGTCTTTCACTGCTACAATGCTATTGGGCCTGAGGCACAAAGGAATATGGAAAGGAGAGACGTTTATGGAAAAGAAAGAAATTATGAGACATACTGCGATTTGATATTCTATTAAAGCAGGGTGAATGTGATGAAAAGTAAAGAAGGAAAGCAAACGAGAAAGACAAAAGCAGAGTCCACTTTCATTGACGCAGATTGCCTCCCTTCGCTGTCGCTAGATGGCTCCTCTCGTCGATTCATCAGCGACGACGACGATAACTGATGAAGATAACAATTACAACGTCAACTTGGGCTGGTGAAAGAGTTGTGGCTAAATAACAGGCAAAAATATCAGACCAGGTATGTTTTTCCATGGCATATCTTTCGTTTTCGCCCATGTCCCACTACTTAGGGTATTTTTTTTCATTGACGGTCGATAGGAAGGCACAGCGAGCGAGCCCGGCTCTGCGCAAACGAAAGAAGGAGAGGAGCGAGGAAACAGAGTCGCACAATGTCGATCGTTTGGTGAAGTTTGCCAGAATTGGTACGGTGTAAGAGGCCATTTACAAAGAAGCTTCTGAATTAGCAGTCACAGTGATTTCAATTTCTTATTTAATTGCAAAGATTGCATTCATCGTTCTGGGAAGATGTCGCATCGATGTGCGATGTGCAGGGGTTATCGACCCCCACGTCAACGAAGGATACTTGACGTAACTCTAGCTTGCAAATGATTTCATGAGTTGTCTCTCTTGGAAACGGTGTTAGAAACGGGACCTGAAAAACATTTCAAACCAGATTTATGTTAGTATCAAGAAGAAGAAATAAATGTTCCAAGTATAAACAAGATTTGGATGCTGAAACAAACATAATTTATTACTTTACAAAATAATAATAATAATAATAATAATAATGATAATAGAATTTTAAAGCACTAGATCTATGCAATTAGAATATTGTGACTCAGTAATAATAATGATAATAATAGAGAGCATTTATATAGTCTTTATTCCCGTAGTACAGGCTCTAAGCACCTTACAGTCTTTTATTATTATCCCAACAACTCTTACAAAAGACACTCATAGACGTTCTCAGCTTCCTGGGAAGCATACAAGGCAGCTGCTTGTCAGGCACTCAAATTCTTATAAATCTAACATTAACAATATCAGTCACTGTCTATAGTCAGATACCCATTTAAAGTTAGGTCGAAAGTTGGGTTGAGTCAGGAAATGTGTGTAAATTGTCTTTCCCCAGTGCAAAATGGTGGGACCAGTCAGGATTCAAATGGGGAACTATAGATCCTGAGTCTGACGGCCCAACCGCTAGGCCACCAACACCACCCAATCATTAGATGTACATCTATGCTTCTAATACTTTTCTTTGACCATAATTCTCTCTTTCTATATATATATTTTGACTACAGAAGCTATTTGAATATTCATAAGCATAAGGGTTGCATGTTTGTTTAAGCCCGTTTATTATGCATGCTTGACAATTCATCATTTTGGTCATTTCATTCGCACCTTAGAAAATGACATTATTAGTTTATATTTGTGTTAGTAGCTTTGAGAAAAGTGTAAAAACATTTTTTTTAAAAGCAGTGAAAAAAGCTTAGTGTTATAAAACATGAAACAAAATGATGCACTGGGTTTGATGTCATATTTGGTTGTTTCGCCTGAGAGAGTTACAAACTGGTAAAACATAGGTGACTATCAGCAATTGGTATAGTGGTCAAAGTTTTGTAGTAGAAGGACTATATAATGTTTTTGTTCATGATAAATTCAGTACTAACAGACAAAAAGTATCAGAGCAAGCAAGATATATTTTTTCACCATTTGGGAAAGGAACATCATAAAGTAATCACTTTGTCAATGAAACTAATTTACTTTCAGTGTGCTTTTGTTGTTTAATTTTCATAAATACATGTACATGAATTTATATGTCTTTTATTATGCATCTACATACATTTATTTTGCAGGAGAAGATTGTGCCTGTGAAGTGTGTTAGTCAAGATTAAGTCTGCCTGGTTTGGTACTGGACACTTGCACCTTAGTGACAATGGCTGATGGCAGCTTGTCAGATTCAAGCAACACTATTGGATTTGATCCAGCTTCAATGGAATATTTATCACAAGACAGCGGTGATTCAGACCTTTCAAATCTACCACCGCCCATCATCCCAAGAGGACAAGGACATGGAGGTGGCCGTTTCACAACCAGAGACAGGCCATTTGCATGTCATGTGTGCAATAAGAGGTTCACACAGAAGGCACACCTCATTATTCATAAACGAATACATACTGGAGAGAAACCATATGCATGTCACATATGTCATAAGCGATTTGCACAGTCGTCACATCTCACAGTTCATAAACGGGTTCACACAGGAGAAAAACCATTTTTTTGTAATTTCTGTGGTATGGGTTTTTGTCGACGGCCTCGTCTGGAAGCTCATGTGCTCCAGCATGTTGTTAAAGAAGGGAGGCAGCTACCCAATGATTTTCGAGGAGACATGTTGAGCAATTTGTCCATGGTTAGTCTGTCTAGTAGCAGTGCAGCTTCCCAAAGTGAAGTAACAAATCAGGAGTCATTGGATGCTGCTGCTCAACTCATGGAAATGAAAATGAAGGGCGAGGTCATACCTGAAATAAAAGCTGAGCCATTGGACATAGATGAAAGTAATGATGTTGTGAATGATGTGATTGCAGATGTGCATGGCAGTAATAAAGATAATGAAGGGGATGTGATAAGAAAGAGACGGAAGCCAGAATTTGTGAGGAGGTTAGAAAATAAAGATGGTCTTGAAGATGGTGGGATTGAGGATATGGACAACAAAAACATTAATGATAACAGCACAGGGAAAAATAACTTTGGTGATTCCAACAGTGATGTGCTAAGCTTGTCTCCAGATGAGCTGGACAAATTTACGTCTAGTCTCACTGAGCTCTCGGACATCCAGAGACAAGCTTTAAGCCATAGTTTGATGATGGGCTCTGGTAAAAAGCAGCTCAACAACCTTGCCAACAACAACAACTTCATGAGCAATAACAGTAGCAACAACAGCAATCGCATGCATTCCACCTCTATGATGATGAGCCCAGGTTTGACAATGTCGGGGCTGGTCCGAACTAACAGCCGCATTTCACTGGTGGACTTTACAGCAGAGGACATCCTACAACATCTGATGACTCGAGACGATGTCAAGTCATGTGATTTTTGCTGCATTGTGTTCCATGATCCAGCCATGTATTATCTTCATCGGAGTATGCATGACAAAATGGATGTCCGCTGTTGTAATCTGTGTGGTAAATTGCTAACAGACAAATATGATTTCACTGCTCACTTCCTCAGTCAGCATAAATGAATTTATCCATGAATTTGATTTCATTGTGAAAATTAGAACTGTGGCAGACAATCTGAAGTGCATACATACAGAATTATAAGAAAATTATAATTTGGAAAGGAGTACATTACTTCTGTGCAACTATTTTCAGAATGGAATTCATTTTTGGGTTTATTATTGGATTATAATATGGAAGGGAGTTTTTTTTTGTTAGATTAGAAAATTCAATAATTTTGCATTGCATGTTGTTCTATAATTGTCATGCTATACAGATTTTGACATGTATGATTTTCCTTTCCATGCTAATATGATGAACACAGTGATATTATCTTTATAAGTGCTTTCAACTTTCATTCTCAAACTCCCCTACTGCCCTTCATGACAACATCCAAGTTGAGAAAATTTTCCGTTACACTAAATCTAGATGGTGTTAGTATCCTTTTGACCCTATAAAAGAGAATAAGGCTTACAGCTGGCTATGTGTTAAACCTTGATTGGTTTAGCAGAAAGCATTGCTTTATGAGAAAGGATAGATAATGCAATGTGAATAAAACTTTGAAAAAAGTCAAACTGGGGGCTTTTTCCAAAGGCAGTTTTAACATTGTCTAATAGTATGGCATGTGATTTTATATGCTTGGGTGACCTAGATGTTAGGCGTGTTTTTGCTATGTGTGTATATCAAGTACAGTGGTCTCCATCTAAGAACCCTTCACCTAAGAGCCCAGTCTGCCTAAGAACCAGTCGCTGCTGCAAAATGGAATTTTTCCTCTATAATTTACCCCTCCAAGAACTCCTAAATAAAAAATCCGCCTAAGAGCCTGGTGTCATGCCAAGACAGGCGACTACTTATGGTGTAATTTCACATCATATTGTCCACATGAGAGAAACACACAGTGCTAGATTCGCAGTAAAATGGGGACAGGGGTGGAGAGAACAGATAGACAAAGGAGTGGAAATGATGGTTGATATATGACTGCATATGTATTTCAGGCCACATTGTGGACTAGCCCGTAACCATTTCTTTGTTTGACACATGGGACAGCACTTGTAATTGGCTCTGTGGATAGGAAGGAGTAAGTTTAGCCTTCTGACTGGTCAGTTGTTTTGCTACTTTGGTCGGTCTGTAAACACTTGAGTCACTCGTGCGATTATCCATAGGGTAGCATAGCAATATGATGTTTTCAATAATGATATCATTATGTGAAAACTGACTCGATGTTTGAAAGTTGGAGCAGTATTGATCATAATTGTTGTAATTATATGCTAAAAAATATCAGGAATTGAACTAATTATAACAGTAATAACACACACACATGGAAGAAAGCTGTACTTATTTGCATAGATAAATCTTTAACTGACGGTAACAATCAACTAATAATAGTAGTGAAGACAATCTGTGGTCAGACAGGTTACGTAACTTTTCAATCCACCGAAGAATCCGTCCGCCTCAGAGCCTGCTTTTTTTGTCTCTCAACGACCGGGTACTTAGGCAGAGACCACTGTATATTATAATCAGAAATATCTTACTTGTTAGACATTGAAGCTGTTTCTTTTTTATTTCTTTTTTTTTTTAGTCATTTTGCCATTTGAAAACAGAAAGAGTTGTAATTTACTATATAAATTGTGCACTTTTTTGAAAAAAAAAATGTTTTCAGTGTTTATTTAGAGCTTCTAAATGCACCATAAAATGTGATATTATATTCATGCTCTTCATTAACCATGCTGAACTGAAGAGCATGCAACATGTAGATTATACAAAAATTTATACATGCATCTAAATGACTTGTTTTGAGACTTTGTAGATACTATAGTGCATGTTTATGTGTTACTGTATTTGTTAGAGAAAAGAAATCTCAGAAAAAAAGGCACTTTTATGATATGATAGATATTTCTTATGATGGATGTAGTTGTTTGATTTGAGGACATTTTTGTTTTGTTTTGTTTTGTTTTTTTTATGTCCACCAGGGACCATTCACTACCTCATGTCATTAATTTACTGTGGAAGCAAATACACAACGATGTATAGTATTACATGTATTTTGATTATTGTACATGTAATATACATGTGCAGAAAAAACATGCTCACGATCATTTTGCAGATTCTTGTGCTTGTGAGTGTAATCAAAAACTCAAAATTCAGAACTAATACTAGACAAATCTATGATAAAGGACAATCAAGGGAAAGATGCAGTATGAAATGAACCTATAAAATGTTGAAAAGCTTGTAATGAAACAATTTGATGAGCCACGCTTCTGTCTGGAGAATGAATTACACATGTTTTGAACAGTTCCTCACCATTTCAAGATCTTTTCAAAATGAAAAAAGATACTGTATGTGAACTGTGATCTTTTCTAAGGCTAGGTCATTCTCTAAATGACTTCATTTTATCAAAATACTTCTATGTCTTTCATTCTGTATAATGTATAGCTATCAACATTACAACGTATTCTATCTTACTGCTATTGCTTCTCAATGTCTGATGTCTTGCTAGCTTTTGGCGATAGCTTACATTTATAAATGAATCATTTTGATCTAGTATAAAAAGATATGCATTGCCAGCTTTTTTCGAACAATTATTATTTATATCAATGTTAATTATACTACATGTATTATAATTTATGTGAATCAAAATAGTCACTCACAACCAACAGAGAATTGTAGCACATGTGATCTGTGTATGTGGATTAAGCATGTAATCATGTCAGAAAGGTGCGTAGATATGGATCAATAACTGTTAAAATTAAATTCTGAGGCAAGAAGTAAAAGTAAAATAATAACTACTATATTTTTCTATCAGACATGAACTATAAAATAAGCTGTGTTATAATAAGAAGTTTCTTCGCCCTTCGCCCATCAGTGTAATTTATTATTTTTTATTTTCTGTTTATAAACAAAGAATATTTAGTCCAGTGGCAAGATGTGATGGAAGATGTTAAATTATGGTTCATTATGTTTATAATCCGTTGAAGTGATTCTCAGTAAAGTATGTAGATTATATATAATGTATAGTGTATTTATAAAATTTATTGACACATATATTGGATGATTTTTTTTTTACTCTATGAACATCATTTTCAGATATGATATTGCTTACTAAATTTGGGAATTATAATCTTGGTGTTTACGTTTGTTGATACAGTCAGCATGTTTGCTTTTCCATTCAGTAATTCGTTTTTTTTTTACAATAACTGGTTGAATATTGTTCCTTTCTCAGTGATGAATTAAAAGTTTTGACATGGATCAGAACCTTGCATTTTATAAGTGTTATACATCTTTTCTTTTCAACAACTGCAACTCACAACAGATTAAATGTATGCAACTATTATAAGCTTGCTAAGTAAAAGATATTTGGTGGATGAGCAAATAGAACTGCTGATAAAATGATGAACACAATCTCTCATGTTAAGAATGATAATTTATTTTCCGTTCCCAAACCATTCACCAATAAATCTCCACTTACAAGACACAAACATTCGACTTCACATAAAGAAATGGTGTTTCAATCTAATTTTCCTGTGCTCACTTTCCAGACAATTGGAAAAGAAAATCAAATATGAGCATTATTTTCAATATATGATTTAAGAAGGATGTACACGATTCACTTTCTAGCCTGACTGAAAATCAAATTTTTTATTTAACATACAGAAGGGCATACTGAAATAGCATGATAAATGTAAACAATTTAAAAAAAAAAATCACTATTAATATTATCAACACATCTGTACATAATTTAGTTTTTACATGAAACAAAACATGATGAAATCAGGTGCTGGTCAATTTTTTAGCATACTGATTACTTGCATCACATTAAAGCTTATTCATTTCCCTATTTTTGTTGGAGGAAAAAAAATCTTTGTTCAATCTTGAGTAGAAACCGAGATTTAAGCAATTAGAGACAATTTGATGACCTGTTGCTGTAGCTCAATTCAATAAGAAAATAGTTCATCAATTTTGATAGTCATTTAGGTCACTAAATCACAACTTTTTGACTTTTACTGAATCTGCTATAGCAAATTTAACTCTGAAATACATTTACGAATGGTTATAGAAAAAAACAACCCAATTTGCATTAAAAATTCACTCCCTGATGAAGAAATCATGATTTCTCCGCTTGCTTCAGTTTGACAAGTGTCTGATTTCACTGAGTTGCATCTCATGTATTATACAGTGCATTCAAAAAACAAAACAAAAAAAAACTTGTTTTTCAGCCTGACTAAATACCATGTAAAATTACAAAAGGGCTTGCTGAAATAGCATGAATAAAGTGATTGAAAAAAAAAAGAAACATGCACGTTATTTTCAATATACCTGTAATTTAAAACAAATAATTGCATATATTTTTTTTACTCTTTGATCTGCCTAAATGTCAGATCATACTAGTAAGATTATGATGCATGCTGAAATTGCATGATAAATACAGCTGTATAAACAACTAAAAAAATAATAAGTGCTGCAACACCATTTGCAGCATATCCTTACATAATTTATTTTCTGATGTGATTAAATAACACATAAAATTATGAAACAGCATAGTGAAATAGCATGATAATACATATACATGTAATGATATACAACAATACACATTATCATTCACATCCTGTTTTTGTTTCTGCATGGGAAATTGGAGTACTAGATCTAATCGTAGAGCATTTCATGGTAATTGTGCAATTCAGCCTGACATTTCTTTATGATAAACATTTCACTTGAAGACTGTAGTATTAAAAGCATTTAAGTCACAATTTTGCTGATACGGGTTAGGAACCTATAGGTGAATTCATATCTTATAATTTATATCTTCTATTAAATCTATTGCCTAAATATTAAACTGAAAAGACATATCCAGGACATTATTTCAGAACTGCAAGAGTCTGATTACATAAATCCCAAAGAACAACAAGTAATTACGTCCATGGATGTTGAACAAAAAGCGCTTAAATCTGCCATTCTCAACTAGCACCTTTCCTTCTGGTCCTGTGATTTCACTGACGATATGTTACTAGATTAAGATAGCACATCTTTGGTCAAAATGAAGGATTATAAAGTTGTTCTCCATTCAGTCGTAGCCACCAATCAAAGGAATCAGTGATGTAAGAGGTGCTAAGCTGTCAAGAGAGCATTCTCAGCTGCAGTTCAGTGACAAGATACTGTTCTTACTCCTCCTTCAGTCTTCGGAATAAACTCAACCCCATTATGTATTAGATTTCTTCCAATCAGCATTACTGAATGCTATGAGTGACATTCTTGCCCATTTAAAGCATATCAACTCACCACATTGCACACGGGGATCACATTCTATGGGAACTTCAATATAGCTGACAAAATTGAGGACAGTGAGACAGAGCTGAATAACTTAGACTTTGCTGAAGATCATATTATAACACCAAACAAGAGATTATTATTATTACTGTTATTACCATTGTGTCACTGTTATCAACATTTTCATTATTATTTCATAAAAATGTCTTAAAATTTACGATAGATTGTCCACGGCAACTTATTTAATACACTAAAAGAAACAAATAACAATCTTTAGAACTTGATATGTGAAAAATTGAATAAACTGATGATAGCCGTCGAATTTTAGAACCCTCTTGGTTCTTAATTATTGCCATCAGCATCATCATTGTCATTTCTGAGATCAGCTATTGTCAGTTCTCATAAATTAATGATTTTATTTTATATATACACGTGTTGCCAGTGCATTCAATGAGACTGTCTTGTAAATGTGGTTTGTTCAGTGGTTAGGCTACTGAAACTATAAAAACCCAAGAAACATGCACTGTAGTGTGAGGTTGATTACATTTTATAACTGGTCACTTGTCTCTGTGCCTTGGGTGAAAACCCTTTTGAGGTACATGTAATATAATTCTCTTTTATGGCAAGAGCTGAAAGAAGAGTGACAAGATTTTATGTCACAATTTTATTACCTCTTTTTTTGTTTCATTTATTTGTGTTCCAATGAGTGTGAAATAGTATTATTGACATGCTTCTAAGTACTATAAAAGTATACACAATCACCTCTTTGTAAATTATTTATATTCAATTGAACAATTTGTAGACATCTTTATATTTCAAAATTGAGTTAGGTGAAATAAAAGTGTCTCTCTTAAAAGTGCATTACCTAAATAGCTGATGTATATACTAAAAGTCTTAAGGCTATTTTATTTAATGCCCGTCACAAAAAAGTGCTTTCTTCAAAGAAGCGAAAATTCAGTCAGGGAATACTTCAAACACTGTAAAAAGAAAATGCAAGGTAAAAAAAAACAAAAAACTATTCGTTCTTAATTTCACTGTGAAAGCTGATTTCTGGAAATGATTTTCTCAAGAGTGACATTTTGTGACTCAAGTACTTTTTATTCAAGGGTCTTCATATGCTATATATTTTGTACGAGTAGAGACCCCATGGTGTTTGTGGGAGATTTTATAAATATAGATCAAATTGATATTGCCCTACGACTCAAAGTGTATTACATACATGTGCACCTCGATATTGATATTTTGGATGATTAAACCAAATGTCACTCAAAGAAAACATATTTGTTGTTTTGGATGCTTTGGGAGCAGAAGTGAAAGAACAATAACATAATGTGTCATTCTATCGAATGTACAATTCGGATCAAACATCTTGCAAATTTACTGTTAAATTATCATCGTCTTTTTAGAATAAGGCCAAACATAATTTCGGGTTTATGTAGATAGAAACACGAATCTTTATGCAACAGTTCTGCGTGCCCAATTTCAGGAAGATACATGCTGCAGTTTTTAAGTCCATAAGCCTTTTACAGATTTTCTTGTAGATTTATAATATAGATATGTTGAAAATCTAAAATGTGCATTACTTTCTGGAAGCAGCGTAGCTTTTAATCTTCTCAATATCAGCAATTCTGTCCACAAGTTTCTGAAGATCTGGAAATTGGCCACATGAAGGTTGCACAAATTTTCCCAATGCACCAGTGAAAACATCAAAAACAATTATATCAGCTAATGTCACACTATCACTAACCATAAACTGTCCCCCATTTTCCTTCAACAACTGATTTAAATAACCAAGATATCTTGGTGCCTCCTCCTCTGTCAGTCTCCTCGCAATCTCTGCCTTTTTTTCTGTGCATTTTTCATAGTAATGTTTAGATGCCATAAGCCTAAAATCTAACACAAGCTGAGCAATCATATCAATCTTTAAAGCATCCATATTTGTTCGTCCATAAAAACCAAACTCTCTTGCCAAGTAAGCAGGAATTGCAAGACTCTGAGCAAACTTCTGACCATTTATTTCCAGAACAGGGACTTGGCCAAATGGCATCATAGATTTAATTTTGGGCCACTCATCAAAACTGAAGCGAACATCCTCAAATTCTTTTCCTGCCAAGATCAGAACCAAACGGCTAACCTCTGCTCTCCCATCCTCATCAAAATAATACAGCTTGATGTTTGAGTTTGCCATGGTCCTGAAAAATATTAATCATCAAAACTATAGAGATTTATTCTTAGCATACAAAAAATTTGTGATCTGATTTAGTTCTGAAGAAAATAATGAGCGAAGAGATCCTGATTATTTCTTTGTTTTTATGGCATTCAATTTGACATGTCTTTTCTCTGTATTTGAACTTCTTTTATTTAATTTCTCATTACAGAGAAGTTCGTTCTTAGTGACGACAAAGAACACTTATGAGTCTCGTGGCCAGTCGAAATGAGACGTAAGTCGCTGGGCTAGAACCAAGAAATCGGGCTATGAATGTGTGGGGGGGGGTCAGATATCGAATTTTTTTTATTGTAGAAATCGAAAGTGTATTAATTTCTGAACAAGACAGTATTGGTCTTAGCCTCAATTTATAAATATTCCTTCATTAAAATCTTTTTTTTTTTGAGTGTTTTTTTTTTGTGAAGTAGGCATGTAGATTTATGCCTTTGACCGTTCATTCAAACTCGATTTTCTCGGAATTTCAGTCACTGCTGAGGGGTCCCCCTTTGTTTTTTTAAACTGCAATATCTCTGGCTAGAATAAAGCTAGCTCAAAACTTTTTTCACCATCTGAAAGGGTATGAAATAAACTTTCATATGATAACAAAAACCCCATATGGTGAAAAATCGACATGCATCTCATTTTGACCGGCTGTGAGACATGTATTCTGTAACTTGAACTTTTTATAGGGTGAGAATATGCCTTTCTGATTGAAAGAGAACAAGGGAGGGCAGTATAAAAGATGGCAATGGGTGATTTTGTAATCCTCAACCCTCGTCAAACTCATCTTCAAAAAATAAGAATATTGTCATCAATCATCATGTCTTTTTTGGTCAAATATTTTTGCATGAAGTCTCCTCAATCTTGAACTTGAAGTGTGAGATTTGAAAATCCCAACAATTCGATGCAGTTGAGTTGATGCAACAATTGAGTTGATCGGAGGAAAGGAATAGACATTATATACATGTACACATTGTATATTTAAATCAGACATGATAATCTCTCCCCAAAATCAAAATACAACACCAATGTCAAGGAAAAAACAACAACACAAAAAAAAAAAAAATCCAATCAGCTCTTTCAACCTTCTGTTTGGAAGAGTCATGTTTCATACATGACAGGATACACGAACATCACAATAATCACATAACGAATTAAGAGCTCTTGACCCTTCAGCTGTGAATTTACTGTGCATCACATTTGCAACAGTATTACTATATCAAATATATACACATAATATCAATGCAGCTGGTAATTCAAATATCACAATCAATACTTATACTAGGCCTTATTATCAATAGCTGGAATAAATCATTTTGCTGTTAAATTTATACTATCGTAACCTTTACAGTATTCAAGTCTATCAAGTCTGTGGCTTTTCACAATCGTTTATGTCATCAGAAGCAGACGATTTCAATTGCTATGATTTATACAATTTTTTTTTTTCTCTTTTCGCATCACAGTGATAATGTGACCGACAAGACTGTTTTTGTTCATCACACATAAAACTAAATAAATATGCTAAAATGTCATAAATTGAAAGTGTTTAATACTGAAGATTTTAACTAATTTTTTTTTGGTGCAGGTAGGCCTAGATCCGTCTGTCCCTGCTATGGAAACTCAATCAATACCATGCGATCAGATTCAAGTTTTGGGAATGCTGGAGTTTTTTATTTACATTCCCTATGTTATGGAAGTGATGATGCTAGACATGTATTTTCATAGTTCTTTCTTATGGACAATGCAGGAATGGGCAGCACAACACCATCCTTGTAAATATGACAACATCAACCAAAAAAAAAAAACAAAAAAAACAGTACAATGTGCATTTCGATTTCTCATATATGCACTCACACATGGAAACAGATCTAGATTCTACCTGATGCCGGTTTTGTTGACACCTGAATCGATCTGGATACCAGTTATAGGTCTAGGACTGGGGCAGCTTTTCAGAAATTGAATCCTCAACAATACAGAACTTGTTTTCACAATGTTATAAAATCGTGATGCAAGCATTGATTAAAACAATGTTTGATTTTTCTGCATAAATTCACAATGAATTATAAAACAAAATCTAAAACTTAGATCTATCGTTCCTTTTAGATCAAATGACAAGACAAAACAAAGTGGAAGGTCAGAGTGTAAAGGTTAGACGTCTACAACTAGGCCAACTCTCTCAAAAAAGGGAGAGCACTAGACATCTATGCTTAGATATTCAACATGATAAACGACCAACAGTCTAAAACAGTCGGAAACGATATTGTTTCATGGCACAGGGAGTTATAAATCATTTCTAGATCTAGATGATTGAAAACGGCACTTTAAATGTCATTAATATCTAAATACTTGTTTTTCCTTCTGATTTAACAAACGCATTCTTCAAAATAAATTTTTTGTATGAGGGCAAGCCAAAGAGATTATAATTTATTGTTACTGACATTAGGCGCATTCACGACTAAACCAAAATTAAAGTTAATATCAAATTCATTTGTCTAATTCGGGTTTGGCGGTCTTTTTCAACTTGTCCGTTGGGCTTGACGTACTTAGCAACGTGGAGGGAGATATTGTTTGGACTGCTCTGGTTGATCTTTAAAAAAAATATTAAGAAAGACGGAAAGGAAATTCCCTCTCCCCTTAGAGCTGTCGAAATGCCATATTAAACAAATGTCCGAGTTTAGTGTTTTTCTCATTACGTCTTGTTCTGGTAGACATATATTATAGATCTATAGTTTGTTTCCAGCCATTTCAGTTAAATTGGTTTTTGCACTTGTCTCCAAAAGTAGAGCTACCTTGTTTGCTTCCTAGAAAGCTGAGGACTTACTGAGTGTGTTGTTGAGTCTGTCGGGGTTAAAAGTGTGGTCATTTTCTTCTTCTTCTTTTTTTTTCTTCTTCTTCTTTTTCTCCTTCTTTTTGTTACCATTATTTATTTTGTTGGAGTGGGGGTGGGAGGTGAAAAGGGGAAAGGGGGGGGGGGGAGGGGAGGGGGGTAAAGTTATCCATTTAGAATTTAAGTTATCTTTTCAACATCAGACGATTAAGCAGCAGACCTGCATAGGAGGACCTGTAGATGTACTAAAAATAATAGTTTTAGTACATCTATGGGAGGATATGAATAGTATCATACCCTTCCTCATCCATCTTACTCTAGTACATGTATTTTTTAAATTCGCTCTCTACCTCCTTCTTCCCCTCGTAACCTCTTCCTCGGCTCCTCCTGCCCCTTTTTCTCTGCCCTTGTTTCCTCTCAATATCTGCATGTACAATGTGCATGGATGTGTGACGTAATTAAAATATTTTGACTCAGTTTGTGATTTTTTTTATATTACCTTTGTTATTATTATTTTTATTTTTGTTCTCATTTCCTGATATCAGACTAATTTCAGTCCAACCGATTTCTTTGAGATTGCTCTACACTGGTTTAACCAACAAAAATATAAGGAGGGGAGGGAGGTCAGTTAAAAAAAAAAAAAAGCAACAACAACTACAAAAAAAGCCCCCCCCCTCCCCCCCCCCCCCCACACACACATACAAACGAACAAACAAAACAAACAACAATTCAGTATTTGTTATTATCTGTCTATTTATAGCAATTTATATCTACAATATCATATAATTCATAGTGCCATAAAGTCCAGCCTCAACCGGGAAATGATAAAACAAATATAATATAGTTTGTCGCAGCAGTTGTATTTGTCACGCATGGTAGTTTTATAACTTGATTATGTTCGTTTGTGTAGTGTTACTGGTAAACGTTGTTGGTATTGCAGTAAGTAGTCTGTTATGAACATGTAAATGTTGTTGTCATTTGTAATACTAACAAGCTAGTAGGTTTGTTGAGTGAAAATTGTAAATGGGAAAGGAGAGGGAAGTGGTGGTGGGGGGGGGGGGGGTACCAATCCTTGCCCTC
>JBCEWB010426133.1:0-10338 GCA_039654565.1 Peronia peronii | reverse complement strand
CCCCCCCCCCCCCCCCCCCCCCCCCCCCCTCCCCTCCCCCCCCTCCACCAACTATTCCCATCGTAGTAAAAGACATATCGTGGCATGGAAGTTGCAACATGAGAGGTGTTGAATCATATTATTTCTTATAAGTTATGCATGGAGATAATGCGAACGATAGTAATGATAAGCTTTAAAAGCACTGTTACACAGGTTTTGGTGACATTCTACGCGACGGCTATTTGGAACTTTTTGTCTTTCTTCCACATGATTTCTTTTCCCTTCAGGTCTCGGTTAACTCCCATCTTTTCCACGGCGTCGTTGTCCACCTGGTTCATTGGCTGATATTGGGCATGCACGATCTGTTGGAGAAAGGTAAGAAAAAGCAGAGATGGAATGAGGTGATAAATGAGATGAAATGGGAGGATAGGATTTAGGAAAAGGACTGAAGAAACGGAGGATTGCGATTACAGATATCTAGGCTATGGGAAAAAAAAAGATTGAATATATGTACACATACACACGCATGCCGCACACACACACACACACACACAGACACACACACACGAACACAAGCACAACACAACAGACACACTCATACATATGACTCACCGCTATGATTTGCAATTCCAGTTTTACTTTTATTAAACCATATACAGAAAGTTTCACAATATATACACTGATCTCATTATTCATCAAAAACAGTTTATACATGTATAGTAAAAGCATACTATACTCTTTTTATAATGAACTGTCGGTGAATTTCCCACAATAGATTGTCTTCTTATTATGTAAGTTACGGACCGCAGAAGTGTTCCAGCGATCTTTCTGCGACATCCCATCCGGATAATATATATTATCTGGATATTGTTCCACAGCGAAAATAAAAGTTACTATATTGTGCACGTACTTAATTATTTTTATCATGATTGAATTATGTTCCCCCTCCACCTTTTCCCCCTCCCCCCCTTTTTTTTTAAGTTTGTCTTTCAATGTTTCCGCTCTTCTTTCTTCTTTTCAGTTCCATTCTTTCATTTCATGCATTTTCCCAGAGCCTCTCATTCATTCTTCAACCGCGATTTCCTTCATCCATCTTGCCCCTCCCCCTCCTCAGCGCCACCCCTACCATTGCGTACCTTCTGGTAAGGTGAGTTATGAGCCCGGTTGTAGCAGGAGAGGATAGCCCAGCGCCTGTGCTCACTGGTGTTGCTGCTGCTGGTATGTAAGAGGTTGCAGTGGAAGAAGAGAGTGTCTCCTGGCTCCATCTCTACGTGCAACTTTTCCAACCGTTTCTCAAGCTCAGCCACTCGGCTCAGATCAGCTCCTTGCTGCAGTGAAAGAATTAGACGATCTTTAAGTACTATTTGCAACTGGATTCGCTCCATATTATGCTGATCGTCATGAGGGGAGTGGCGGACCTCTCAGCAAGCAGCCTATCTACTGGCTAATTCATCATTCAAACTAACAATTATTAATTCGATCTTTTGTCGGCTGTGTATAGCTTTGTTCTTTCTTTAATATTTTCTTTGTTGCCTACTCTTTCCTTCCCCCTTTGCCCGCTCCAATAATTTGTCTTTCTCTTCTTTTACAGTTCCTGTTACATTTTGAATGTGCCCCTCAGCCACCTGCGGACAGCTATCTCGGTAGTACATGTATAATATTACAATAATAGGCAGTCAGAAAGGCAGGCAGAGTGACAAACTGAGGGACAGATGAATGGTTGTACGGATGGATGGATAAACGTGTAAAGAAGAGAGAAAGAGAAAGAGAAAGAGACTCTAGAAAAAGAATATGATGCCAAAGAAATTAGAAGAAATTAGAATGTGGAAGACAGATATAGATATGTGTAATACTGTCAGTGTTATCATCATCAACATTCAGTAGTTATTCCTTTCTATCACACACTCTTTCACTGTCCTTTTCCGATTCATTATTCTGGACTTTCCATTCTCCAGCCATTTATAATATAGGAATAAAAGAGACGAATGAAATTAGATTCTCTTTTTATATTTGCTTTTATTGATATTGAGTAATACTGCACTAATGAATATTAATGAACATTCTCATGAAGGGGTCAATTAAGGGAAAAGAAAACGATAGTGAATTTTAGAAGCAGGGTGGATGCATACATTTATAAGAATGGCGATTTGATGGTTACAATTGTAACAAGACTTGATGTTGGATAATGTTGTTTTTATATTAACTTGCGCATGCCTAGAATAATGATGCAGACCTGAATAGTATTTCTTGACCTCTGGAAAGGACAAATAGGCAATTGATGCTAGTCCCAATTGCCAGCTAAGCTCAGCGATGTATTGTGACTGTTTGGCTTTTGCCAATAAAGTGATTCATAACGATTCTAGAAAATAAGATTGATGGATAGTTAGGAGACACATCTATACAGAGAAGAAAAAACAACACCAAAACAAACAATGAATGAATTGCAGTTATGAATGGAAATACGGATAAGAATGGTATTCTGTCCCGTCCCCCCCCTCCCCCCACCTCTCTCTCTCTCTCTCTTCAACTCATTGGCGGAGGTAAGTTTGGAATTTCCAAATGCATAGCCGAGGCAGGCAAACTTTCCTGTTCTTATAGTGATGAAGAAATGATGAATTTAATTTGTTGTTGTTGTTGCTGTTGTTGTTCTTGCTGTTATTGTTGTTTTTGTTCATCGAGAAAGTAGTTAACACGAAAATACGCCGTGATCCAAGCGTTCACCATAAAATGGGCGTTCAGGCTGTCACCAGTTTGTTGAGGCAGCATTACCTGCAGGAAGGGCAACTGGGGCAGAGCAATGAAGGCATAGTCTGATGCTGGCTCTTGGAAAACGTTATAGATGGGCAGATGTAACTATGATTGTAGAGTTGAACTCGCTTGAGGTTTGGGATCAAAATACAAAAAATCCTTTTTTCCCCCTATTTTTTTTTTTTAGATATTCTGACTTCTTCAGATATGAAAAACAAAACGGTCTGGGCCAAAATCATTTGCTATATGCCTAAAAACGCCTTGAAAACGGCGACACCATTACAAGATCATATAGAAACGTTATATATATCAATTGTGATTCTTTTAAAATGTATCTTTTTTTTTTCATTTCTTCCTTACGGGTTTTTTATTTCTGAACCAAATGACTTAAATTTTCAGTAGATATTTTCCATGGCATGTGTTCAATAACAGTCATCTGTTTTTCTGCATTTTTTGTACACATTTTCGAAAGAAAGCTCGATATTTGATGGAAAATTGAGATAGATATTTCTAAAATTACCGATAGACAATGTATGATTTACAAACGGAACAACAACAACAACAACAAAAATTATCATTTACATTTCGTAAATTTCAAACAATTAGATTCAATACTCTAGGAACTTACGCTTTCGAAAATAGCTTACTTTCAAGGTACAAATCCAATATGGCGGCATTGTCATGGCAATCGATACAAAATAAAAACAATGTCCACACTTCTCCACTGATTCAAACATGGTGAATCCGAATTTGAAGCTTAAAAAGTTCATAGTTTTAAAAGAATCACTCAGGACTCGCACTCTTCCCCTCTCCCACTCCTCCTTTCCTCCTTAAATCATCTTATAATGAGACAAAGACTGAAATATAATTTTATGCCACAGTATTTCATATTCAGACAAGATTCAATGATTAAATGTGGAGCAGGTAATTAAAAAAAAAAGCACAATTCATTTTAAATCATCTTATATTAATAAAACAATAATATATAGAAAGATCATTTTAATGCTATGAAATTTCATTCTCAAACCTGAGCCAATGAAAACATCAAGTTCATTTCAAAAAACATTTAAACATATACAGAATTTGGTAAATATATATATATTATATAATGTCAAATAATGATGGAACAATTTCTGTTGATAGGAAAGACCGATATTTTGAGTGTTCATGATTTTTCAGGGCCGATAACGCACATATTCTCCATTCTTCTTTACAAGAAATTCCTTGCCTGTCAGGTCCCTGTTCACACCCGTCCTCTCCACAGCATCGTTGTCCAGTTGCTCCAGAGGACTATACAAAGCGCAGAGAATCTACAGCAGATTGAAGAAATGACATAAAAGGCTTATAATTATACTACTTAATGAAGGGTTAAGTTAGGAAGCATAGACCTACTCATAGAAGATAACTAAGATGGCTCGATATCTGAAGGTAGAAATGATTAATGCTTCTAGTTATTTGAAAAGAACACTAGATTTGAAAAATATCACGTTGTGATTCAATATTGCTTCTTGAGCTTTGTTCCCACAGGGACTACATGTATTTGCCCCGTCTTTTGCAATTTGCTATTACATATATTACTATCTCCTTATTAACACTTACTCTCCTGCCTTCATGAATGGCTTACCTTCTGGTAAGGTGAGTTGTGAGCCCGGTTATAACAGGAGAGGATAGCCCAGCGCCTGTGCTCACTGGTGTTGCTGCTGCTGGTATGTAAGAGGTTGCAGTGGAAGAAGAGAGTGTCTCCTGGCTCCATCTCTACGTGTAACTTTTCCAACCGTTTCTCAAGCTCAGCCACTCGGCTCAAGTCAGCTCCCATCTAGATATCAAGACAAAACGCGTGTGGGCTCGGCAGGGAAGAAAAGAAGCGCCCGATTTTTAAATTTTTTTTTTAGTTCTTGTGATGGTAATAATTTTCTAATTTTTGATCGCTCATGATTTGAAACGAATGGCACATGAACACGGGCAAGGCTGTATGTTGTCGTTCTGAGGCGAGCAGGAGATCATTTTCGTTTAACTCTTCACAGATCATGTATAGTCAGTCGCTAGCCTTTAAACCTCCTGCAGGTGGTTATTTCGGGGCAAAGCAGGCGCATGAACTTTTCATTTTCCATGCCAGCAGGAAATTTCATATTTTTGGAATGTCTACTTCTACAAAGCTGATTCATCATTATAGTTTCTTTTAAACCGTTCATTAAGTTAATGCCCATTTCAGATCAGATATAAAATTTTATCTGAAACGGGCACAATATATCCTGGTAAATAAAGAATTGAAAAATCGCCAAAGCCAAAATGCTGATGTTTGAATACCTTAAACGGTAGTCCATGGGAAAAATCATACCTTTGTAAAAGCTTTAACATTTAGCATAAATTTTATCATTTGACATATACAGTGGAAATAGGTCTGATGAAAATATCCTAAATCGTATTGGAGGAATAAATGCTTTTTTATCAAATTAAGATGCTTTCCCATGACTTATCATCTTGGAATTGCACATATATTAGCTCGTTTACTTATGGCAACAGCTGCAGCAACAACACTAATTGTAGAAGTGGCGAAACAACTGCACACTATTGGAATGTCCAGTTTGTGGTCAGCAAGTAGATGTAAATATTGCACACTCTATCTTCCTTTTTCAGGCATTTTCCTGAGCTGACCTTTACCCTCCCGATACCCGTTTCACTCATATTCTTTATCCTCACTTCTCCTTCCTTAATTCCCCCTTTCTTTCATTCTTGATCTCTCTCTCTCCCCCTTCCTCATCTCTCTTCCCCCCCCCCCCTCTCTCTTTCACACACATTCACACACAAGCATCAAAACTTCCCTCTTTGTACTCTTTGTATTCTCATCAGTTGTCGCCTACCTGTCCAGCCACTACTCCGTGCTCTATCCTGCCACACTTGTGCGAGCCCCTCAAGATCTGCAGACAGCCGTTGTCCTTGCCGCAGCGGTCCAAGGCCACGAAAGCGGTGATCATGTCGGGGAAGAGGCAGGCAAAATTGTACCAGTAGCCGTAGTCCTGATGCCACACGAATCTGCCTCCGCCCTTGCCGTCCTTCATCATCAGCTTGCTATGGTAGTGGTAGACCTCACCACCCAGAAGCTGAAGTAAAGGGGAAATTGAACAGAAATGATTGCGGGTTTAAAAGAAGAAAGAAAAGAAACCCTCAATATCTGCAGAAATTGAGACTTTGAGTTATAAGCACTACCACCTACATTGGCACATCTTTCCGCATTTCAAATTAGTCACAAATTGAAGCAAGACATCAAAACACCATTACAACATTTTTTCCAACGTCATCCAATTGATTTAACATGTCTTACCAACATTACATTTTTGCTGCAATCGTGCAATTTACAAACTAATTTGTTGTGCTCACATGGAGTCTTTTGTCGCGTGTTTTCTTACTTTAGCCAGAACCGTTGATCTTGGATATGATTTGAAATGTCAAGACGGCGCATTTTTACTTCTGTGATATTAGTACTACTAGTATTCTGTAGGTCCCACAAGGACATTTTACTAACTTGAAATGTAATGTCATAGTGTCTCATAGCAGGTGTGAGAACAGGCTTTTTAAATTCGTTTGCACTTGATTATAAAAGTAAATCATATTTAGATTTAGATACACACGCTTATGAAATGTTTTCCACTAGCTGAAATTGTAATAATATTTTGCTTTAGGCCTATATCTGCATGACATTAACAAATTCTTAAGGCAATGATACCAATTATTGGACCACCTTCAATCAATATGTAGGCTTACAATGAAACATTTTTAAAAAATCGATAGATCTATACATAGACGCTTCAAAAATGGATGGATGGATGGATGGATGGATGGATAGATGGATGGATGGATGGATGGATAGATGGATGGATGGATGGATGGACGATGGATAGATGGGTGGACGAAGGGACGGATGGATGGGTGAGTGGGGGGACGAATGGATGGGTGGATGGATGAATGGATGGGTGGATGCATGGATGCATACATGGATGAATGCATGAATGGATGAATGAATATGTAAGAGGTTAATTGACAAATAACTATAATAAATGACTGATTTGCTGTAGCCTGCAGTAGTAACCAGAAAGCGCGGCATCTGATGTGCTTAATTCAAAATAGTTACATACTAACTTCCTCAGATGTGTGTGCCAGCTTTCTAGTTCTGGCCAAGACTCCAGTGACATCATTTCCAGGATTATTCCACAAACACATACGGGCTTCTCTTCCCTCCCCATCTTCATTACCGTAGGCATAGGTAGTCACCGAGTCGGGCCCATGGACCGCTTCCTGCAGGAATTTAATGGATTATCAGGCTATCAATTGTTGTCAGTATCAATAACACTGCATGTATTTATTTATTTATTTTTCCGTAGGTGGTGAAAGAGAAAGAACATAACCCATTGGACTGGGAAGCTTGCGGTATTTTTCGGTACTATTAGTAATTACCATTGACTGTAGATTCCAGTCTTTAGTCACGTTTCTTGCTTGCATTATCACAGAACATTTTTAAATACAGTAAACCTTTAAGTAGCACTGAGTACAGTCATGTACCTTCATTGCAATGTCAGAAAATATTGCTTTGTAATGACATAAATAACGTGAGATACGCTGACGACACGGTTCTACTCGCTGAGAATGAACAAGACTTACAAGAACTCGTCTCTGCGATCAAAGATGAAAGTGAAAAACTTGGCCTGAAAATGAACGCGAAAAAGACAAAACCCATGGTAATCACCCACAGAAGCGACAAACTTAAACATCAAAATAGACGGAAAGATAATCGAGCAGGTTAAAAGCTCCACCTATTTGGAACAGCTCATATCAGAAGACGGAAGAACGGAATGTGAAATAAAACAACGAACTGGCATGGCAAAGCATTCTTTTGAGAAACTGAACCACCTCCTTGCCAGTAGTAACACCAACCTCCCTCTCTAGTAACATCAAGCTGGACACAAGATTGCGTCTAATCGCTATGTATGGTCCATCTTTATGTACGGCTGCGAAACCTGGACTCTAACATCCAGCCTGGAGAAACGGATTGATGCCCTCGAGATGTGGATATATAGAAGAATGGGTACAATCTCGTGGAAAGCCAAGAAGACAAATAAAGAGGTTATCGAAGATTTAGGTTTGAAGAAGAAAATCCTAGAATCGATAAAAAGAAGAAAGCTCTCGTACTATGGCCATACAAGAAGGCATGAAGACACCCAGAAAGGAATCGTAGAAGGAAAAGTCGAAGGGAAAAGAAGAAGACACAGAAGACGAAAAAGCTGGCTCAAGAATATTGAACTGATGACAGGGAGAACAATGGATGAGTGCTGGGAGATTGCACTAGACCGAGAAAGATGGCGTGTCATGACCTCCAGTCTCTTTAGAGACGGAACCTCGAATGAATGAATGAAATGACATATATTTTGCCAGTTTTTCTTCATAGTAATTTGGCCGTTCAATTCGAGTTAGTTGCAAGAGAAACAAAAGAAAATTCAAGTTCGTATACTATTATTGCATTAGAATGTGTAAGAACTAGCTCTCGGCAGACTGGGTGAGCTGCTGAAGGGTGTGCTATTTAAACAAGTTGACGTATGTGGAACTTCAGAAAAGCATACCAGATCTCACTGCAAACTTTGGGATAGACGGGGGAAAGAACATTATTATTAGTCTGTTCATTTTTTAACTGATTCATCTTCTTCTCCTAGACAATTTATTATGGACTCAAGAGACGAGAGAGAGAGAGAGAGAGAGAGAGAGAGAGAGAGAGAGAGAGAGAGAGAGAGAGAGAGAGAGAACATATACAGACAAACAAACAAACAGATAGACAGACAAGCAGGCAGGCAGGCTGACTGGTTCACTGTTTCATTGCAGCTGAAACAGGTGTGAAATTACAGTGATGCTAGGACATGAATGGCTTGATGATCAAGGTAACTGTTCCAAAAATAATTATAATATGGTAAACGATAGCAATACATCTTCAAAACTTTGAATGGCCCAGAGATAAGAGTTTGGGAGAAAGATGTAGATTTGCAAGGATTGTGCAGAAAATGCAAAAAGAATTGATTGTATCAGTCGATTGCTCAATGATTTCATTGACGATGCCTCTAACAACAGAGCTAACAGAACAGCCCAGGCATTTTTAAAGTTCATGACGTGCTTAATCTTAAAATCTAAAAATTCTTGTTTGCTCTCATGGGATATTTTACCTCAATAATCGCCAGTTCTTTGTGGTTAAGCAGACCCTTGACAAGAATGAAACCATCTTCTTCGAACTGCTTCTTCATTTCAGCTGTCACCTCCAGCTCTTTCCCATTGTAGTGATGTTCGTTCATATTAGTCAGGATATCACCATTAAGTCCGCTTCTGATGAATGAGATAAATGTGAACAAAGATAATCATAATTATTTAAGTTAATGAATTTCTTTCGAAACTCGTTACTATAAGGATAAAATGCAACTCCATATTCTGCTATCTCTTCTTTCTCTCTTCCTCTCTCGTTATTGTCTTCATTATTTGCCCACTTGAACCACTTCTCTCATTGTCTTGCTCAAGTTCAATTTTTTTTTTGTTTGTACCTGGTAGAAAATTTGTTAACCTGTCCTATTTTGTTTCGTTGCAGGTATTAACCGTTGTATTAAATTATTGCTACAAGCCAACGCTATCACAAAACCCGAGAGCGCACGCGATCGACCAAACAAAATAGGAAAGGTAGGATGGATTGCCATTGTCAGTCTGTCTGGGCCTAATTTTTTGGAACAAATCTGCAGCTATGATAACTATACTTGTCTGCCTATGTGTTACCTATTCACCTGCCCACCTATCCACCTATCCACCCACCCACCCACCTACCTACCTACCTACTTACCTACCTACCTACTTACCTACCTACCTATCTATCTACCTATCTACCTATCTGCCTACCTGCCTGCCTGCCTGACTACCTACCTGCCTACCTGCTGCCAATGCTGAGTGGAAGTCCATTTAAAGATTTGAATAACCATTTGGGAAGAGGAGAAGGGAGTCCTGAAATCTGTTTTTTTTTTTGCTAAAAAAAAAAACATTCGATTTTGGGCTTTTGTTTGCTCTTAAAAGTTGTGCCTTTTCCGAATATAAAAATGGTATATACAAGCTGATATATCCATTCTAAGGTCTTGAAAGGATGGTCATTCAATGGTTGACCAGGTTGACGCTAACATGCAGGTCCTGGTTCGGTCGGGGCTCTAAATTCAATGATAGATCGACAATATTTCGCTTTGTAAGAGCAAATGGTAATAAAAGACTTAATTTTGATCCCCGTTACCAATATTGGGAGCTCCAGTGCCGGAAATGAACACTGGCTGACCATTAGAGACGCTGACCACACCGAGAATCAGGGAACATTTTCACCAGAACCTCTAAAATGAAATTCCCACGGCCATTATTTGCCTCATTCCTGCTGTTTCAGAGTACAGTAGTGCACTGTATGTCACAGCAAAGGTCAAGACACTTTTGTTTCGGACCAATGAAGACATGGAAGCTGTATATAGGCCTCCGAGGACTCTGAAACTACTGTACGATAGCCCGTTTTTGATAGGTGTAAGGGAGCAAAAAGGACACTCCTCCCCCCCCCCCTTT